>MKEJ01089707.1:0-10449 GCA_001753735.1 Embelia ribes
CTTTTTTGTAATGAAGTTTTGATAGTTGTAAATTGTGCATCCAAAAGACAATGAACTTTTTCCCATACAGATTCAAAGTTGCCCGTTGAGCTTCCTAGATACCTTTTTAATTTTGCATGCTGACTTTCGACTTGATTTGTTATCATACCTATTGGTCCAAGCAACAATAAATTTTTCTTGGATAGCATCAGAAGTTTTGATATAAGTTATTGCTTGTGCATACCTGCCAAAAACTTGCTTGATTTTGAGTAGGTTTAAGTTGTAATATTTAGGGGTTTCAGAGTCCACAATATTATACAACATTTGGTTGAACTTTTTCCATGTAGCCTTATTAAAGAATCCTTTACAATTCGTCACTGCATTGTTTCCAATATGTCATGTGCACCATAAAGTTGCTGACTAGGGAAACACATAATTAACAACTTTCCTCAATGTTAAATCTCTATT
Source organism: Embelia ribes (assembly GCA_001753735.1). Lineage (NCBI taxonomy): Eukaryota > Viridiplantae > Streptophyta > Magnoliopsida > Ericales > Primulaceae > Embelia > Embelia ribes. Next base: position 448 of record MKEJ01089707.1, read on the forward strand.
AGTCAACACCACTCGAGGTAGTAAGCAATCACTAATAACATTTCGTAAACAATATAATGCCCAAACATAGTTTTCTTCTTTCTCAGATCCAATGAAGGCAAATGCAACAGAAAAAATCATCTCAGTGGAAGTAACACCAACAATTTGGACAAATGGAATACGGAACCTATTGGTCTTGTATATAGCGTACATAAATAATATATAAAGAAAAGTACGTACCAAATCAATTGAACGAGGATGGGCAAAAAATAAATCTTGTTCATCGTCTGTTTCATTATTGGTTCTTTGCCACCATATATAACGATGTTTATTGAGCTGAAACATTACTTGTTGCATTTGACTTCTCCCTTCGTGCTCATAAACTTGGTATATTTTACGAGTATTATAAAGTGTTTTAATACTTGTCACATTCTTTGGATTATTCTTTTTTATCGAAGTCAATATGTTTCGTGGCAAATCAGATATATTCATCATAAGTTTTATTTCTTCTTCTAAAAGTCTACCTAGATATGGATGACCTTCCATGTAAAGTAATACAAAATGACTGAAAGCCACGTATAACCTTAACCTTCCACTCATCTCCATTTTCCAGCTTTTTTCCTCCAAAATGGAAATGACAATTGCATTTTTTAGTGCTTGTGGACTTGGTGGAAGGTTTTGCAGCCTGATAATTTCCATTTTTGTCGCACTCTATTACTAATTTGGGTTTTATTCCAGCTACCGTTTTATTTTTAGAACTTATGATTATGAAAACGAATCCTAATAAAAAACCGGTTTCTCGTATCCAATTAAGTAAATGGTCACGGCTATTAAAAACCTGTAATAATTAAAATGAAATAAATATTTTAGCCTACCTTTCCATTGATTTTTTTTAAATAATTAAATCGTATGAAATAACAAATAAAAAGATTTAATCATACCTCATCTGTCATAAAATTTTGCGTAACATCAACATGTTCTTGATTATGCTCCGCTTATTCACCCCATAAATTAATATAGCTATCCATAAAAATAGTAAAAAAATAATATTGAGAATATGTTAAGATAGTATGGATAATATAGTAATTGCAATTGTTGTGAAGATGCTAGTGTGAACATGTGAACTTATAGCATAAAAGACTTAATAAAAAAATTAAAAATTGTGGGGGGAATGCTTTTGTTTGGGGGGAGGAGGGAGAGAAAAAATATATGTAAATATTTATAAAAAAAATACAAACAATGTATTTCTTTTTTTTTTTTTAAAACAAAATAACAAATATATATTTATTGTAATATTTGTAAAAAAAATTAAAAATTACAAAATATAAAAGTAATATATTTTCGCTGAGATGTTTTTGTTTTTGTTGAAAGAACGAATTCAGAGATTTGAAAGAAAACGAAACAAATAGAGAAATTTTTTTTATCCAACATTATATGAATCACTTCAGAGACTATAAATAGTAGAAGCAATAACTTTATTTAGCAAAACCGTACTAATTTTTATTCAAGTAAAGGGAAATTTAATTTAAAGGAAGGATAAGAAAATGATATTATTATGTTGTCCGACAAATCCTCTGCCAGTCTGCAAATAGATCTGATCACATCACCGGTCATATCAAGTAGGGCTAAATTGTTAAGATAATTAAAGGTGAGGGTATTTACGTCATTTTATCTTACGGGGGTAAACATTGTTAATAGTCGAAAAAATGAGGGTCAAAATGTAATGAAAGTGAGTAATGATGGGGTCCAATTTTATTTATTTATTTATTATTAATTTTTTTGTGATTTAGTAATTAGGCGTAATGCCAGGTGGAGTGGATGAGGACAAATGTCTGCTAAGTTTGTTCTCCTGAAACGTGTTGTAGCGAATAAAAGAGGCGCCTACACGTCCCTTGGTACCCGGGGTTTTGTATTTTTTTTTTTTATTATTATTATCATTTTGTTGAATAAATAAGTAGTTTCATTTGAAAAAGCGAAATGCTCAGTTGCTTTTTTAAATTAAAATTTAAAAATTTTAATTTTTTAACCTTTTTTTTAAAGATAGATAATATTTAATTGCTTAGATTTAAATTGAAATAATTTGATATTTTGATTTAAATAAAGTGAAAGTTAAAAGTTAGAATCTTTTAATATTTTTCTTAAAAAAAAATAAGCTAATTTATTTATTTAAAATCTTTAACCAAACAAATATTTAAATACCAAAAATGATACTATTGTATCAATACTAGAATACCGTCAACCAATTGCACTAGAAATCATCCACCAAAAATATGCTGGAAAACCACTACCACTATTCCAAAATTCTCGGCCAATTTAATTAATTCTTTGTATTGATATAATAAAAACTTTCTTGTCCAAAAGTTGGCCAAGATAAAAGTAGTCTAAATATTGTAAAAATTTGTTTGCAAAACCATGAAGTTACTCATCTGCCATTGGTTAATAAGTAATTACAACCGCGATATGTTTGACTTATTTCCTATCGATAATCAATTGAGTTAATATAACATATATAACGACTTATCGTCATCCTATCTATATAATTTTTATGAGAATAGCATGAATTTTACTACAATTAACATTTTTTTAAAGTACAATGAACATTGACTATTCAATTTCTCATCCATTTTTTAATATTTTGATAAATTTTTTGAACAATTAGATGGTACTATTCTAAATTTTGATGAACTTATATGATTAGTTACAAACTATATTAATTCATATATTTTATAAAAATTTAAAATAAAATGATTTTAGAGATAAAGAGGGTAAAAATTATAAAATTATATTAAGTTATAAAAAATATATATAATAATACTATAAAGATGTACCATTGTTAATGATGAGAGATACAGAAAAAAAAGGGCACGTTCTACCAGGCTCAAACCTGTGATCAATTACAGTCTAGAGACTAAGATGGCCGCAAGGACACAAAGAAAGTTCTGTAGCACAGTCATATTTATATATTTTATTTTTATTATATTTGCATATATAACCGTACCAAAATTAAATTTTAATTCTTGTCCCGAACGAAGGGGAACATGTGCCCCACCTTGCCCCAATGTGCCTCCGCCCACGGTTATCGGAAATTAACATAAACTTGACAGAGAGATGGCTCACTTAGAAAGAATTACGCACACACATGCACACGCATACACACCTTTTATATAGATTTGTGTTAAAAAAAAAGAGGCTATTCTCACAGGAAGTTTTAGCCCTCGGAATAGGCAAGAAAGTATGGCTTCAAACAATTCTCTTCAAAAAATTTTACAGGAAGCTTTAGCCCACAGAATAGGCAAGAAAGTATGGTTTCATAAAATTCTTTTCGAATAATTAAATAGGCAAAATAACAAGATCATAAATACTATCACCAACTAATTTCCGTCACAGTTACTGAGAGTTATTCATTGCCTCAGAAATTACCAGAACATCTTGTGTAAGATTCCAAAGCTGGCGCACAATGGTTATTCTGTCCTGCAGGGATGGTATCTCTCCAAGCACGTATGACTTCAATAATAGCAACAAATATCACGGATTAATTACCACGCTAGTTAAAATAGTCTCAAGAGGAAGCCTTTTTCTCCATTTTTAACATTTCAAGAGGAAATCTTTGAGAACACAGTACATCAAGTAAAACTGTTATTATCAGTTTTACCAAGGCAAGGAAAAAAAAAATCACAAAGAACAGAACTTACAGCAATAACGAGGTCATGTTCTCTATCATCTTTCTTGATATTCTTAGATAGTGACTGAATGCTATCATAGCTGTGGATAAATGGCAGATGCTTTAGATCTACAATAGCCACAGTAAAGGAATTGAACAAGATCAGCGACTATTATTCCATTTTGAACAATTTAAAAACAAATTGCTCAATAAGGAAACACATCACATGAAAAATGAAAGGCACAAAATCACGAAGAAAGCAGCTGAATAGGGAACAATCTTGTCGTCATGGAAAGTAATACACACAGATATGCAGATTCATTTTCAGCTTAAGCTTTAAACAGAAAAAGGTAATTACATGGATAAAATCTAAAGTACCACGAATGTAATATAGTAAGCATGTAAAATGTTCTTGACGTTCTTATGCAAATAGTCTAACCAAAGAAGCATAGCTGATCGAAGCTTTGAAAAAGCCAAAAGAGTACTTAAACCGTGGTCAAAAGCATCTAAACAGAATGTGTACCTATGAATAGCCAAGTACAATTATAGAAGGCTTTTTTAAAAATCCGAACTTACTTTTTATAAGGTTCTGACCAGCTCGTTGCATGGACTGGGATGGCTCCACCAAATTAATTCTCTCCAGAGATTTTGGCCACACTTCCCGCACTGCCCTTTAGGAACATATATTTTGAACACAATTAAGGATATAAAAAAACAGAACTACCAAAGAAGACAATGTATAGAATATGAATTAGCTTCTCACCACATAGCTGAGCCAGTCCCAGCCCCAAAATCTAATACCTTTTTGGGAGAAAACCCTGGTAGCCTTCTACTAACCTAAAATCGAAGGTCAAATTTAATCAAACTGGTATGCATACATAATTATGATACAACTACATAGATTTTAAAAACTACCACGACCCCAATATAATCTCTAACCAAAAAATACACACCCCTTTCATGGTCACAATTTAATTTTAGTTCAATCTGCCACCCCTAATATAAAATCCTGACTCCGCCCCCATATACAGGTGACGCATATACATAAAGAATTACATTTAGATACATGACTAAATTTCCAATACCTCATTTAGAACTCGGTAGCAGGCGGAATAAACAGCTGGCATACGTGAAGCAACGTAAGCAACAGTCTGCTCATTACTGTATTTGAGACCAATATCTCCATAGGAGCTCTTTATCTTCCACCGTTTCGAGCTCTCAGTCGACTTGAGGGGATCTTCGACTAGCTCTTTCGAGGTCGAAGCTGTGAGGTGGAGATTCACATCTTTAATTTCATTGAAGGATTGGGACAAGCTTAATACCTTCCTCCTCATGTGACTCTCCTCTTGCTCTGCAATTAGCAACCAGTTTTAGTGCAAGGGCATTCACATCAGTGCTGCTAAATGAGCTCCTATCCTAAATGTTGGAGAATATTTAGCAAACTCTCCCACTAGTGCATCTAACATTATTTAATCCCCTAAAAAATCAAGGGGTTTGCTACAGTGATTCGTTGAACAGGGGATTACTGTTCATCCATGGTAGTTTTAGTGTGGTTATTCTCCATCTCTTGGACTCTTATTAGAGTTTGAGGTATAGGGGTTACAATTTAGGGATCTGGAATGGATAATATGGCGGAAATGGCCTAAGGCACTCCCACCAGTGCTATTAAATGACTCCCCATCCTTAAATTTAGGTATTAAACTCAAGGTAATGATCTGAGTGTATCCAAACACTATTCAATCCCCAAAACAATACCGAATTTGCTGCAACGATCACCAATTCAAGATTCAGTACCTTCTCTATATTCCAGCCTCTATATAAAAATGCTGTATATCCCAGACTCCATATAAGAGCTATGGGGATAGGAATTAAAATTAAGGGGTTGAAAATAGTTATGCTAGCGGAATGCCCACAAATCAATAGGTGGAAAAGAAAGATTTTTATTGCTACCCAGATGGTAATAAGATCGGAAAATTAGAACAGAAGGCTAAAAGCATTCATACCATTCTTTCTCATTTATTTTCTCAATCTCATTTTCTAGAAAGTCATTTCTCAACCTAGGAATCACTATTTCAGAAATTATCCAAACCAGTCTTTCCATAAAAATTTGTCGAAAATTATTCAAATCATTACACTTTACATAATAAAATGCAATAAAAAAAATTAATTTTTCGCCTAATCTTAACTAGTACATATTGTTACGGTAGACAAAATTAAAATCTTAATAGACAGATTATAAATAGTATCATTTCTCATGAGATTCTCAGGAATTGAGAAAAATAGAAACACGGAGCATTTCTCAAATGATAAATCAAATAAGCGAAATCTACCTCGGAGGAATCTTTTGATGGCGCGGCGGAGGCGGAGAGGTACCACGTGGCAGCCTTCGGACTGTTTTGCGGCGGAGCGGAGCATCTCGGCGGTGAATTTGGGAACTGTTTCGGAAATTAAAGACGCCATTTTCGCTTAATTAATTAACTTTCCTCCCCCTCCCCTCTCTCTCTCTCTCTCTCTTATTCCACCGTCGGCGGGTGCTTGCTTAGCTGAGGTGACGTGGCAGAGAAATATAGCGGCGGCCAACGGTGGCTGAGGAGGAAAGCTAAGTTAGGGCGGCAGCGGTGGTGACGTGGCAGAAGACGTTGGTTGGGCCCTCTCTCTATCTGCGTGTATATGAAAATGTGATAAAAGGCCTGTAATTTAAGGCTTCTAAGCCCAATCTTTAACGGGCCTAAGAGATATTTAATATTTATCCATAGGACTAAAATATATATTTCACCAACATCTTGCAAGCTAGTATACAATGGTGTGAATATATATATATATATATATATATATATATATATATATATATATGTATATATAATTGTCTTACTCAAACATTGATGGGTTGTTTATTTTGGAAAAAAATAATTAGAGAGAATCAACTTAACTTTTGAAAAATGGTCCTCAAAATGTGCATACTTTATCCTCTTTATTTTTTTTTTTTAATTGTTTTTCTTTTTGTCATACTATGTACCGTAATTTTGTGAACTCCTTCCAACCCTCATTGTACATGTATGAACTCTGAGATCTACACTGTTAAAATCATTTGTGGTGCTATTTTTAGTTGTTTGCTTGCTTATTAATTATAGAGTTACTGGTTTCTAAAAACAGATCCCTGTTTCTCATATATCTCAAGATGTTTACAAGACGTCGACTGAGTGGCTTAACCTGAGATCTTCCGAAGCGCTTGGCTCGTTTGTGTTGTGGTTGTGGGATATCATACTTGCTGACCTTGAGATATACCAAGGATTGGCTAAGGGATCTAAAAAATTGGTTCAACAAGCACCTTCAAAATCTCAGGTGATTTATTCATAATTTTCGTTTTTGAGTATCTATGTTTCTTATTCTAACTTGTAACTATAAGCAAAACATAAAAGAAAAAGTGATATACTTGACGTTCGCATCATTTATATGAAGAATAATCACTTGAGAATAGGTAGTTTGTTTGCTGGAGTCTGGGTCGTTAGGCTTCAATTAAATTAATGTCGATAAGCGATAGCCGTTAGGCTTTGCACAGGAGGAATTAGTAATCCTTAATTGGAAATATTTTTGGGATGCCTTATATTTTAAAATCAAATCAAATTTATCACATAGTCATATTAAAATATCATCCACAACTTTTATTTTTATCTAGATTGTTATTGCTTCAGAGAGCCATTGTCCCTTACCCAACGAGTCAAGAGGGATGTTCTTCGAAATTATATATACAAAGTATCATAGAAGTTACAAGATTTTCCCTATTATCTAAGCATATTTCTCGAGTTATATTAATAAATATGTCGAAAGTTCTTAGACTTTTCCTAATTCTAAATCAATCTAATACCTATATACTAGTATAAGTAGGACCAATGCATCACTATGAAGTTACAAAGTGAGTTGTGTGTGGGGTGCTTTATTGCCTGGTAAAATGGGGAACAAGGTGTGGTGTCATTTAGTTCGTAAGTGTTATAAAAAAATAGTCATAGTGGTTATCTACATAATAAAATTGTGCTTGGTTTGGTATCTACATTCATTCAACCTGGACGTGTTGTTAGTTTTCGATAAAATGCAAGTCGATGAGTGAGCCTTCTGGCTTTGCACATGGAAATTAGTGATCCTGAATTGGAAATACTTTTGACGCGCTATAAATTTGAAATTCAAATCAAATTTGTCGCTAAGTGGGCATAAATCTTAGTTGTGTGAGAATTAGTGGGAAATTATGGATTGTCTATTAATTATGATCTAATTGAGGGTTTTGACAATGACAAACAAACAATTAATATTGGTGAAGTGTAGTAGAGAAAACGAAAACTTGCACATTACATTTGGTCATAATTGGTATATTTGGATTTCTTATTGATACAATGATTTCGACTTTTAAGTTTTGTCAAATAATCCGACATGGATTCAAGCTTTTTTAACCAAAATTTTCAGTGAAATTTTTGTACTTAATGAAATTGACTACAATAAATAGTTGCCGGTATGAAAGAATTTAAAGCAAAACAGTCATTGTTGATTGGTGTGGTTGTAACTCAAGTGCATCATTCCACTTAAGTTTGTTACATTTAACACAGAAGTTGCGTAATAATTAAACTTTCCAAAACAAAAAAAAAGCAAAGACGCCATACGCCGACTTTATATAAAGTTTAAGTGTGAGACATAATTACTGTTTGAGTATGTAGGCTTTAGTTTTGCATATTGACAAATACATAAAATTTTTCTTCTATTTATGTTTCTTTCTATCTTCAAAATATGATTACATTTGGACCACTACTTTCAATTTGTAATTTGTTAACCTTTCTGCTTGTGATTTATAACATGTTAGTCTAGAAACTCATAACCAAAAATGTGCTTTCTTGTAAATTTTTAGTACTCCTAATTTTTCATAATGATATTGCGATCATACCATATTACATCCTTCGGTTGTCGTGCTTTAATAACTCATCTTATTGTTATCTCGTCTCATGCCTTCTTGTTGTGAAATAACTTTACATCCATGTACCTATACCAGAAATGTTCTTTGACATTTCTATCCCTTTTTGGTTAAGGTTAATATATCAAGCATATGTCTGTGGATTTTTTTTTTCATCTGATTTACTCATATGGTTCTAGAAATAGATAAAGCAAGATTGAGTAGTGCCTCGGAGGGGAAAAAGTAATGTTGGTGGGTGATTTACAATGCAACAATCCTATGAATATATGTACATTAGCCACAAAAAGGGCATGGCATGGAACTAAGGGTTGACTAAGAAAAAAGTTTGATGCATCCAGTTTAAACTATCCAACTTATTTGGGTTAAAACGACAAAAAAGCTCAGCTTCAGCCAAATGTTGTCCAGCTTTTAAACAAATAAGCTGAAAAGTTGGAGCTTATAAGCTACAAACAAACAAGCCCTAAGTCTAAGAGTAGTCATGCAACAAATTCAAATAACTTATCAAACTTTTCACATTAAGATACATTTGGAAGCTTTTAATTAATCCTTCGAAATGAACTTAGACATCTCTAGAACACAAATTAGAGGATTCATTCATAGTCTGCATTATCTGCTTGTAGACTTTAACTATAACCCCTCAATGTATTATTTAAACGGCATACACATCTTGTTCTTATTAAAATTAACTATGAATTGAATTGGGAACTTTCCTATGTTTCTTGTTGATGATTCAGGCTCAAGTTGTTGATTGTGCCAATGAAGGACTTGTAGCTAGTGATTTTTGTTACTTGTACAGTTGTCCTTATAATAGAACATTTTTTGAAGAATTTTTCCTTTTTTTTTTTTACTTTTGAAAAAGCTATATTCCATTTTGAATTGTGGTGTTGCAGGTTGCCACATTTGTGGTTTTAGCAATGACATTGCGAACAAAACCTGAAGTGTTGACCAGTTTAACGCCGATACTAAGGGAGACTTCAAAGTACCAAGGACAAGATAAGCTCCCATTCACGGTGTGGGTGATTGCTCAGGTAAGAGAATAAATAATATTGATGCATAGAACATTTTGTTAATTAGGTGTTTTTTAAGAGAGTATAGTTGCTCCATGTTCACCCTTTACTGAAATTGATATTGGTAGTGTTTAAAACCCTAACTTTAATTTCTATAAGTTAGTGTCATGCACGCGTCCATTGAGACTTGTAGGTCACGGGTTCGGGGCAAGGTTAAGTACATTAAACCCTTGCAGATGCCGTAATGCGGGAGTTTTGTGTTGATGGTGCAAAAATTTATTCCTAAGCAAAATTATCAAACCATATACAAAAGCATTACAAATTTTGTATCTCATACCACTCTTTATCTCTCTATTTCACTTCTCTTTTCTTGGTGTTTTTTGTCACTGCCACAACAAGCC
>MKEJ01089710.1:0-24177 GCA_001753735.1 Embelia ribes
ATGTATTAATTTTTCTTCTTCCGCATGGCAAATCTTAGGCGGTGTCTAGAAAATTCTTATATACTTATATTATATAAAATCTCAATTTTTAAATTTTTGTATCCGAAAATCGAAACTAATCTAGTATTATTTGCGATGGACTATTTTCAGCCACCAGTATCATATTTGATTATTGCATTATACTATCATTGTTTTGAAAACATAATCTAGTATAAATAATTACAAAAATTATCTCCATTTTTATTAATAGATTGTCTTTTTTGACCGAAAATTTTCTGCTATCGCCGTTATTATTGAAATGTTAGATCCTCTTTGCCTCTAAATTAAATTAGTATAAATTTTTCATCTATAATGATGAGTACTTAACTGTTAAAATTACAACTAGTGGTAGAAAACAGAATATTGTTTGAAACTGGGAGTCCGGTTCTGTAATTAATAAATTAATAAACCCAATTCTACCGTCCAGTCTCCCCCAATATCTCTCTCTCTCACACAATCTCTCTGTGTCCGCCATGGATCCCCTCTCCGCCCTTCGCGAGTACACCACCCGCAATGACCTCGACAAGATCACCCTCGTCGGCGATGAGTTCCGCTTCGGCGGAGACTACGCCTTCCCCACCGCCGTCCCCACTGCCTACAAATCCAAGCAGGGCCCACTCTACACCCTCGAAACCCTAGTCCACTTCGCCAAGAATCACCACCTCAAGCACACCGACTACATGACCCACGCGCGCCGCACGCTCTCGAACCCCTCTCTTGTCGTCACGTTCATTGACCGGAAGCCGCTGCTCGATTATTTGCTGGGGAAGGTTTCGTCGTCTGATTCGGTGGTGCAGTTAGCGCCGGAACATCATCGGGCGGAGTTGTCGGGACCGGGTGTGGATGAGTACCGGCCCGAGGACCCCGGGTTGGTCCAGATCACGGCTAGCCACGGCCAGTTTACCGGTAATGAAGGTGGGATTAGAACTCTTGTTATATGTAATTGTTATTATAATTGGGAAATTCTGGAAAAAAGTGTTGTCATAATTGTTAGTGCAAAATTTTTTATTTATAATTTTGGTAAAAAAAAATTCAGTTTTTTTGTGCAGTTTTAGTGCCCCATAAATTTGATACTGATACACCCCAGCTCCGCCCCTAGCTATCTGTGCAATTGATGCATCTTAGCCGTCCATGTGAGTGGGTGTTGTGCCCGCATTCAAAATGGGCAGCTCAATTTTATTGCTAAGGTTTAAGGTTTTTTGAATTCGTGTTTCGTCTTATTGATTTGGATTGCTAGTAGCATCATTTTTCGCGCAACAGATGCATCTGAGCCGTCCATGAGGAGTGTGTGCTGTGCGCACGTTCGAGATGGATAAGCTTAACTCAACTTAATTGCTATGGTTTTGTGAATTCATGTTTCTTTTTATTGAGTTTTGTAATTGATAAATGTTTATGAAATCACAAATATGAAAATGATGCATCTGAGCATTCCATGCGTGTTATGTCAACATGGAAAGCTTAATTTTATGGCCAGAGTTTAGGGTTTTGAAACTCATTTTTCTCTGTATTCATTTGGGTAATTGGTATGTGGGAGATACAATCTCAATACGCACAACTGATGCATCTGAACAGTTCATGAGGAGCGTGTGTTTTGCGCATACTCAATATGGACAGCTTAATTTTATTGGTTGGTTGGATTGTTTTTAGCTCAGTTTTATTGCTAGGGTTAAGTTTTTGTGAATTTGTGTTTTTTCTTGCTTCTTGAAAGCTTTGTCAAAATTTAAAAAAAAAACACTTCAAGCTTTCTGTAGTGCCATAAAAGACTGGCCATTATTATAGTGAACAGATGCCAATTCGAGACCCAAATCAGCTGCTGAAAAGCTCTCTGATGTGAATCATGCGATGATCTGTTTACCAAACAGGCAAAAAATCTTAATTTTGTTTTTTTGCAGCAATAGATATCAAAAAATTTCATTTTGACAATTATAATAATTTAGTCTATCCATTTCGTACACATTATTATCTTGGTGGGTCTGATTATCAAATTGAGTTTATATGTAAAGGATATAGTATCAATTCACTTCCTGAAAATTTTGCGTGCCATTTTTTTCCAAAAGATGGAGCTATGGATAGGGTTCCGGAGTTTTCTGTGTCGATGATTAGGGCTGCCGAGAGGCCCTTGAAGGACCGAGAAACAATTCTCGAGTGTAAGAATCGAAACTTCTTGAAAGTTTTAGAGACAGCAATGAAGCAGGAGGAGGAGAGACAGCGGGCTGAGGCCCAACAAAGGAAAGATGGTCTCGTGGCGAAGAACAAGTTGGGGAATGAGTTAGGTTTTGATACCTCAGTGCCCAAGCCGAAGATGCGGAAGATAGGAGAGGGTGTGCCGATAATCCTGGTCCCAAGTGCTTCTCAGACGTTAATTACAATTTTTAATGTGAAAGATTTTTTGGAAGATGGGATATACGTGGCGACAGATGTGAAATTGAAACAAATGAAGGGTCCGAAGCCGGATTGTGTTACTGTGCAGAAGAAGTTCAGTAGGGATAGGGTGGTAAACGCTTACGAGGTGAGGGATAAGCCTTCAGCTCTGAAGGCTGAGGATTGGGACCGGGTGGTGGCGGTTTTTGTGTTGGGGAAGGAATGGCAATTTAAGGATTGGCCTTTTAAGGACCATGTCGAGATTTTCAATAAAGGTAAGATTTTTTTTACTTAAATAATGTTTGACCGAAAGGGGGTTAAATTTGAACTTGAATTACCCCTTTATAATTAATTTTGAAGATTGTTTAGATGAGGCGTAATGCTCCAAAAAGTAAATTCTGAATTACTTTTGTTAGCATGTGTATTAACCTTCATGTCTGTTTGTACTCTTTCTTTGCCAGTTTGAGAGAAACTAAGTCATATTTGATATGCTTGCCTGATGATTGGCCTTTGAGGGCCATGATGAGATCTTCTGCACGAATGAGAAACTTTTTTTTGCCTTTTATCGCATTGATCAGATTGAGACCAATTTTTTACCTTGAATGATGCATCATAATCAATTCCATATCTTCATTCAGATGACGCTTTATACTCCAGAAAAGAAAATTGTTTATTGCTTTGCTAGTATGCTTCAAAACTCCTGGAGGAACAGATTTAGTTCTTCAGTAAAAAGTAAGTAGAACATTAAACATTTCAAAACAAAAATGGAATTTAAACTTGAAATGATGCCACGGGCTGGATTTCATATATTGCGCTAGCATATTTGTGCTTTTCTCGGCTGGTGTATGGGTTGTGACTTAAGTTTGCTTACCTTGTAATCATTTTATACGTTTTAATGACCGTGTAGAGATCTTCAATAGAGGTACAAAAGGTTTTCCCTTCAATTGCATCGATCAAATTGGAATTGAATCTGCACTTGAAATGAAAAGTTCATACTCAATTCTCTATCTCCATTTAGTTAAGCTTGATGTTCCAAAAAATAAGTTGTTTACGACTTTGGCCAATATAGTATGCTTAAACCTGCTTAGGGATCATGTTTAGATCTCTAATAATAGCGAGGAAATATTTGAGGTTTAGTTGTTTAACTGCATTAGGCAAATTAGGAAAGGAATCTGAAATTAAAGTTTGTCACGGGGTGGATTCTCTTCATAGTGAAAGCATCTATGTGCTTTTCTGCCGAAGGTATGGTTTCTGTTTATTGATTTTGCTTGTTGGACTCAAACATGCTGAAACCCTTTCTTTTTGAACTTGTTTCCAGTCCTTGGTTTTTATATGCGTTTTGAGGACGACAGTGTGGAGTCAGCGAAGATTGTCAAGCAGTGGAACGTGAAAATTATATCGGTAAAACCTATTTTGTTACTCTTTGTTCCTTAGTCCTTCATTTGTTGAATATTTCCATCTTTTACCTTAGTTCATTATTGACGGTAATATAACTGCTTTCTGTAGATTAGCAAGAACAAGCGACATCAAGATAGAGCTGCAGCGCTTGAAGTGTGGGACAGATTAGAAGAATTCATGCGCTCCCGCTCTCATGGTTGAGGTGTGACAATGTTTAGAATTGCAAAAAGATCTTCGTATCAATGTATTCGTATAAATATTTGTAGGACACCTGCTAAAAGTTGTTAAGAATGGAGTTAAAATATTTCTGAGGTTGTCATACTGTCAGTTACGATGTTTGGAAATCAATAATTTTCATTTAACCATATTTTCTTACCCTATAATATTTCAATTTCCTGTAGACTTGTAAAAGGACTGATTGCAAAGACGAATTAACACCCAGGCTCTAACCAATTTTTATTTTGATTTTTTATTGTTGGGTTGTTGTTAACAATATTATACCTTGCTTTAAAAACTTTCATCCGTATGTTACCTTATTGCTACAAGGCCTCAATTCTTTTGTATATAGGTCATGCTTCACACTTTCATGTTGAAGAAGCTGAAGATTTGCCTTGCTACAATGGTTTTGAGACATGTCGAAGACGGATTAACTTGAACAGTGAGAACAGTGCCGTGCAAGCATAGATAGAGTTTTCTTTTAGTTGCTTGCTTGGATTTTTCAGTTGAATTAGTTTAGTGTTTAAGACTCCCAGTTAATGTATTTTTTCCATTTGGCCTTTTATCTGGGATGCAAACTGCATTGGCACTAGTATATCTTTAGGATTCCTATTATCCGTGTGACTGTGTACATGCAAGTTCTGTTGTGGATGATGTCAAAATGTGATTAAGTTGTACTCAATGAATCTGTTTTCTTGATTTATATAACGCCATTACAATTGCCCTTTTCACTACTTATTTTATTTATTTATTTATTTATTTATTTTTAAATTTGCACTTCTGTTCTTGCATGTTTCTATTGCTTAGCCCTTTTACTGCATGTATAACATGTACTCCTTTTTCTGAATGTAAGGCCAGATGAATGATAGTAATGGAGGTAGAAATCATTTTATCTTGAGCAGAAGAGGGCTGAAAACTCTTTTTAAGTCATGGAAATCGCATATCTACCTCAGAAGAGGTCACCAAAGAATCATAGTACTAGTACTTGAAATTTCCAAAAAAAAATAAAATAAATAATCATAGTACTAGCACACTCAGAATAAAATAATAGAAACATGATAAGAACTGGACTGTAGTAGAACTGCTGGAATCAGTAGATGGCTCAAGTTGAAGCATAAGACACGATGAAGATGAGGAAGAAGAGCAGAGATATTGTCATCTTTGCAGAACTTGCATCAGAGGAGCCACTGTCTGTCGAAGGTATGGTTTTAGATCCTGTTCCTGCATTTATTGAAGGATCGATAGGGAAGTTAAGCTCCTAATATATTTTGCCTGTATCAATTGAGCTGATATGTACATTAATTCAGTGAATCTGTACCTGAGGGGACTGTGTTTGGAGATTCTGGTGTTCCCGAGGGTGAATCAGCTGAGGAACCACCTGCTCAGAAAAATTATGTTAAAAGTTGTTCAACTTTAACATGCCTTTGAAAGTCTAGTTATCCGTCTGGCATGGCTTAATTATAAGGTATTCCTACCTTTTCTTTAAATGTGGCTAACAATTTATCTTGGAAAGAACTCTCAAATATAGATCATATTTGGAAGAAAATCAAGAGTACACTCAAATAACTATATACCGAAAGACCCTTATGTTTGCCATTTTTATTGATGGATACTCATCTTTCCTTATTGCTGTCAAATTCACTTTGGAGAATGTACTGCAGATGTGGCAGTGGAAATGATGCAACGGAAAAGTTGCTCAAATGAAGTTCCTAGTTTTCAATGATAATCACGTCACTCTATTGAAGTTATCCTCGTCAAACTTCAATATAATTAATGTCTATCAGAGTTTTGAGAAGTATCTTAAATACACATTCTTACCATTGCAGCGGCTAATTGGTGGTGTCCGAACTTTGCACGCGCTAGGTAGGGCCGTAGCCTGAGTCTGGTTAACATTGATCCCAAGCGATGAGCCTCCGCCATTCAGGACCTGGCACAAGCACTGTGGCTGTGACTGGACAACGCTAGCTAGCTGAGAGCAGCACCCTGAAGATGGGGTTGATGAGCTACCAGTGATATAATTGAGACAAGGTGATAGGCTCATCAACGTGTTCGTGCAACTGGATGACTGAGCTGCTGCTCCAGCCCAGAGTGCCGCCACCACCGCCAGGACCAGACCCATGCATATTCTTTGAGCCGCCATCTGTAAGTTTTCGAATTGGTGAAAGCTAAACTTTTGTGAGATGAGATATACGTATGTATATATTTTTGTTTATGTATCTGGCAGTGGAGGAGGTTTGCATTTATAGGTAATTTGTTAAAAGAAGGTCAAAAGGAGAAGAGTAGTGTGGGTGACCAAATTTTCCTACTCTTATTGTTTCCAATTGAGAAATTTGATTTAGTTGGTGTTTTATGTTAAAAAACTTGATTCTGTTATGCACTCATATAAACAATAAGTTAATAACCTAGATTCCGCAAGATTTTATTTTTTAGGGGGAAGATGGGGTCAATTGATTTGTTAGTAATGTGGGTGAACAAATAATTTAAGGGCAATTATCAAAAACATCCCTAATGTATGACTATTTGTCAATTTAGTCCCAAAGTTTCAATTTTTATCAATTTCATCCCTAAGGTTTTGTTAAGTCATCAAAAAGGTACTTTTGACTATTCTGCCCTTAAGATATACTATATGAAGGAAATTTATTTTATATAATTGATATTATTTTATAAGTTAATTATTTAAAAAATTATACTTTTTTAATTTTAATTAATATTTTTAATCATTTGTATATCAATAAAAATATTAGTATATAAATCAATAATAAATTTATCAATCCATAGTAAATATATAAGGAGATTGGTCATAATTGTTGCAAAACATACAACCATCTTGTTTTGTTATTTTTCAATTTTTGAACAAAATAAAAATTAGAAAGAACTAAGTCCTTTTATATCTAAAATTAGATAAATAAATAAAAAGTAATATTATATTTGATTTTGATTAAGAACTATTTTTATGAATATTGTTTAATGAGTTAAATAACTGACTATAAAATGTTTCGGTGGTTATTAGATCGCTAAATAACTAATGAGATAAAAATTGATTTACTTTATTAAGCAAGATTTTTTATTGATAACAAAATGATTGAAAAAATATTAGATTTTTTCAAATGTGTAAATATGTAATTTATTTCATTAAATAATTAATCTCTAGTGTCAAATCAATTCTAGGAAATAAACTTATACTTAATATAAATTATCCTTTAATGGCAAGGGCAAAATGGTGAAATATAAGGCAAAAAGACTTTTTTGATGACTAATTGAAACCCTAGGGATGAAATCGATAAAAATTTAAACTTTGGGACTAAATTGATAAAAGATAAAACCTCAGGCGTGTTTTGATAATTGGCCATAATTTAACTTACTTTGATGGGTAGAGACACGTACCTAGAGCCTAACCAGTCTATTTCTCTTGAAGTTGTTCAATGAAGTTTAGTGCCTCTTCGACTCGGATATGGATATGCATAGTGCTTGACATTGGTAGTTGCAGGCGCAGAAGAGTTGATTGGTGTGGTTCTGATAATTTTGAGTTGCATTGAAAACTGATTAATTTTTTTCCTCATGTTCTGGCTAGTTGCTCAGGTAGTGTTAACTAATGATCAGTGACAACAATCCTATGTGCATATAGAAAGTTTCATTTTAGATGGTCATCTAGATTTTATGATTGAGCTATAACCTTCTTATATATAAAGCGGCTTTATGTAGAAAGGTTTTGAGGTTGTGTCCATTTTTCGTTAGTCTACTTTACCCTTGAACATTCTAATAAATTACAGCTAAGTCAAATACATCCTCAAAAATTACAAAGGGCAGAATTGGAAAATAATCATCCTCGGTATCCTTCCCCACCCCTTTTTTTCTTCCCCATCTAAATCTCTTAAAATTCTCTCCCTCTCCCCATCTATTCTCCACTCTATATTTCCCTCTGACAATTCTTTACCTTTTTTTAAGGGTATGAATATGAATTGATGAATTCTCTCCTCTTTACATTCTATTCAATAAATGTACAGAATTAAATTTGTTTAAATTTTATGTTATATTAAATAATTATTGTCATCAATACCGTAAAATCCTTACGTATATTGCACACATTTTGCCTGTGCTAAGGGTGGCTAGTTTATTGTATTATACTTCTAGTTAAATGTATTTTTCCTATTGGCTATTTATCTGATATATGAGCTGCATTAGGCACAAGTCTGTATCCAAGATGCATATTTTGCATGTTTCATTTGCAAGATGTTAAGTTTTATTCTGCAAAATGTCTCAATATTATCAAGATGTACTTGGTTGAATCATTTTCTTTTTCTTTCTTTTATCAGTATAATGCATATTTTCCATGTTTTGCTTACAAGATGTTAAGTTTTATTCTGCAAAAACGTTATCAAAATGTACTCTGCGGAATCAGTTTCCTTTTCTTTTTCTTTTTCTTTCGTTATCAATATAATGCAATTGCTCCCCCCGGTAACGACATATTTTTCATTTTCTTATTTCATGAATACTTGTGCTCTTTGTATTCTGAATATAAAAGCCAGTTGAGCAATAGTAACGAAATGGAAATCTATTTATTTCGAAGTAGACTGAAAACTCTCCCTGGTCATGAAATACATCCACCATGGAAAAGGTGATAAAAAGAATCATTATACAAACACACACTCGAATAAAATAGTAGATACATATTAAGAACTTGGCTGTCGTGGAACTGCTGGAACAGAGAGAGTGAGAGATGGGATCGCTTAGTAGATTGTTGATGTTGAAGCATAAGAAACAATGAAAACGAGGAAGAAGAGCAAAGAAATCTTCATCTTTGCCATGCTTGCATTGGATGAGCCACTATCGGTGGATGGTACAGTTTTTGATCCTGTTCCTGCATTTATTCAAGGATCAGTAGGGAAGTTAAGCTCTGAATGTATTATGCCTGTATCAATTGAGCTGATATGTAAATCAATTCTGTGAATCTGTACCTGAGGGGACTGTGTTTGGAGATTCTGCTGTTCACGTGGGCGAATCAGCTGAGGAACCACCTGCTCAGGAAAATTAAATTAAAAGTTGTTCAACTTTAACATGCCTTTAAAAGTCTAGTAATCCATCTGGTAACGCTTACTTATAAGGTGTTCCTTCCTTTTCTTTAAATGTGGCAAACAATTTATCTTGAAAAGAACTCTCGAATGGATTTTTAACTGATAGATCATGTTTGGAAGAAAATCAAGGGTGCACTCGTATAAATATATACTGGAAGACCCTTTTGTTTGCCATTTTTATTGATGGATACTCATCTTTCCTTACTGCTGTCAAATTTCACTTTAGAGAATGTACTGCAGATGTGGCAGTGGAAATGATGCAACGGAAGATGGGGTTGATGAGCTAGCAAGCTGAGAGCAGCACCCTGAAGATGGGGTTGATGAGCTACCAGTGATATAATTGAGACAAGGTGATAGGCTCATCAATGTGTTTGTTCAACTAGATGACTGAGCTGCTGCTCCAGCCCAGAGAGCCACCACCACCGCCAGGAACAGACCTGTGCAGATTCTTTGAGCCGCCATCTGTAAATTTTCAAATTGGTGGAAGCTAAACTTTTGTGAGATGAGATATATGTATGTATATATTTTTGTTCATATATCTTGCACTAGAGGAGGTCTGCATTTATAGGTAATTTGTTAAAGAAGGTCAGAAGGAGAAGGGTAGTGTTGGTGACCAAATTTTCTTACTCTTATTAGTTTCCAATTGAGAAATTTTATTTAGTTGGTGTTTAATGTTAAAAAACTTGCTTATGTCATGCAATCAAATAAACAATAGCCTAAATTCTGTTAGATTTTTATTATTTAGGGGTAAGATGGGGTCAATTGATTAGTTAGTTATCTGGGTGAGCAAATAACTATTCTATTGGTTGTTGGATTTAAGCAGCTACCTATATTTCAAGGATTCTGACGGCGCTTGCCACACTCTGCATCCGTCCTAATTTAATAATTTTGTATTTCTTTTTAGTTTTAATTTCTAGCTTAGAAATAATTAAAAAATTACTTTCCTAAAATACTCTTATTTATTATATTCATTTAACTACTCCATTTACCCCGATTGCTACAAAATGGGTAGTATTAATAAATGGTATATTAGGTAAGAGATTAAAAGTGTTTTGGATTTCAACATCATATTACAATAATAAAGTAATTTTATGCGCAAGAATTTCGACAAGTGGTACTATATTTCTATGATAAGTGGTGCTCCTAATTTGTGCCACATGAGCCCCTTTGTTTCCAATAAGAAATACATGCACCAAGATGCATCAACTAAACCTTTATAGTCAAAATAAATTCATTAAGAATTATAAATACATGCACAGGATTGACTTTTCATTATAAATGAATAATGAAAGGCCACATTTGTAATGTCTTTTGGGTGATACATATAAAAGAAGAACCAGGAACACAGAAAACTTGCAACAATATTAAATCAATTCATGTATATCGAAAACTACAAACCACAAAATCAGAAAACTCGCACCAGTACCAAAAACCACAAAGAACGATGAAATACATGTATCCGAAAAATAAACAAGATAGATACACTAAAACCTCTTGTA
Organism: Embelia ribes; assembly: GCA_001753735.1. Lineage (NCBI taxonomy): Eukaryota > Viridiplantae > Streptophyta > Magnoliopsida > Ericales > Primulaceae > Embelia > Embelia ribes. Next base: position 10,586 of record MKEJ01089710.1, read on the forward strand.
TTCAGCAAATTATTTTAAGAAATATGTACACATGCAACACCTATGGACTGTGATGGATAAATACGGATAGTTGTGGATTCGTTGCGGCTTATTTTATTGCGAGTGATCCAATGTATCGGATTAGAAGCCATTTCAGAACAAAAGCCCAAATCTCACCACCCTGAATTTGCACGATTCCGGCATGTCAATAAGCTTTGTGATATATTGTATAGGAAGATTCCGTCAGTTACAAGAATTATGGGTCGTTTCGAAGCAGACTTGTGATGGCCTGACTTCTTTTATTAGCTCGATGGACGGACTTGATACGGCCACACTCAGGTTAGGTTTGCATTTCCAGTTATTTTCCTGAACAATACTATAAATATATGCATACTATTATATTTTCATGAAAATAAGTATAATTTTATAATATTGTGCTAACCTTTTCTGATGTCATATATGATTACGTTCATTACTGAAGTATAACTAAAACTACTTAATTGGAAAGATATTTTAATTTAGAGTCACTAAATTTGTTATTTTTATCTAAAATATTTTTAGAACATAATATTTCCTGTATAATGTAGGGTAACTAGGAGTGTTGGGGTTATCATCTTTTTAAGTTTTTCAACAACCCAAACTTATTGAGATTTGGCACCTTCATTGATCAATCACGTTTACACATCTTATCTTATTATTATACTTTTTTTCATTAATGTAAATAGCAAATGATAGTGATTGTTCAAGACATTTAGGATTGATAATATGTTCTTAGTTCATTTATGTTGATGTAGTTATTATCTTCAAAGAAACTAAATAAAATATCATTAGTTAACATCAGAAATACGCGTACAAAAAATGACATTTTCCAACAAGTGTCACTCTTTGTTTCCATGAGTAACTTCTCATTAGTAAAGTAAAAATCAAATTAATAGAAACTGAAATAGTTTAATCTTTATAAATTCTGTAATATACCAAATTTATAAATATACGCACCAACAAGCACGATACATGAACTGATGAAACTAAGAGTTAGAAGCACATCCAACAGGCCTATGTAACTTTTCACATGAACCCAAGGCTATATAATTTTGAAAACTCAAATTCATAACTAACATAAAAAAAATAGAAAAAAATACAAGAGAACATATCACGAAATATCAAAGCAAATAACATAGAAAATAAAATATTTTCCCCACGGGCCGTGCATCACACGGTTTCACACTAGTTAATTAAAATTTGTTAATTCTTGTGAAAAAAAAAGTGAGACTGTTAAAATGGGATGGAGGGAGTGGAACGTCCTTCGTAATTCCTGTGTCAGGGAACATACGACTGCTTTAGTTTCCTGTTTGGGTTAAGTAGAACATTGCGAGGCAGGATTGAGTCAAGTTTCTCTATTACAGGCACTTGTGTCAATGTTTTTTCCCCCCGATATGCACCCTCCTTTTAATGCTTTGTTAAAAAATTATGACGATTGTGGTGTTAGATGAGTCTGATAAATGTATTTCATTGGCTGAACAAATGGACTCGGTGGTCGATTTTCTAGTGTTACCAATTCTTATGTGTGTATGAAAACAGAAATATACCTGGACTTCTGTTCTCTTCCATGGAAGTGCTGTTTGGAAAAATCTGACTTCATTAGTATTCGTAGGTTGGTTTCGAAACTTACTCTGATCGGTAGAAACACATTTTGCAGAGCTTAACCAATCTATTTCTCTCGGAGTTTTGGGTTCAATGAATATTATTGCCTCTTTCACGTGGATATGGATATGCTTCATATGCATAGTGCTTGACATGCATTTGTAGCAGCAGAAGCAGAAGCAGAAGCAGAAGAGTTGATTGGTGTGGTTCTGATAATTTATATTTTTTCCTTATGTTCTGGGTTGTTGCTTAGGTAGTGTCTAATGACCATTGACAACAATGCTATGTACATAGAGAGAGTCTCATTTAGATGGTCATCTAGATTTTATCGAAGATGCTTATTTTTCATTGCAACTTATGGGTTATGGGTTCGTCTCGTTGAAAACAGCCTCTCTGGACACAAGGGTAAGATTGCGTACATCAAACCCTCCCAAATCTCGCAGTGCGGGAGCTTTATGTACTGGACCGTCTATATATATATATATATATATATATAAGTTTTATTCTGCAAAATGGCTTAATATTATCAAGGTGTACTCTGCGGAATCAGTTTCTTTTTCTTTTTCTTCATTATCAATATAATGCAAATGCTTCCCCTGGTAACCACATTTTTTCATTTTCTTGCTTCTACACTTTTTTGTTTCTATTTTGTTTAGGTTCTTATTTCAAGAATACTTGTGCTCTTTGTGTGCTGAATATAAAAGCCAGTTGAGCAATGGTAACGAAATAGAAATCTATTATTTCCAAGGAGACAGAAAACTCTCCATGGTCATGAAATACATCAAAGGTGATCAAAAAGAATCATTATACAAACACACTCGAATGAAAACGAGGAACTGCTGGAACACAGAGTGAGAGGTGGGATTGCTCAGTAGATTGTTGAAGTTGAAGCATAAGAAGCGATGAAAACGAGGAAGAAGAGCAAAGACATCTTCATCTTCGCAGTGCTTGCATCGGATGAGCCATTATTTGTGGAAGGAACGGTTTTTGATCCTGTTCCTGCATTTATTTAAACATCAATCTATATATATATATATATATACATACATATATATAAGAATACGGTACGATTAAATAATGGGCTTCTAAGAAGTAAGATGAACGCAAAATAAATGTAGCCGAAATGCATATGTTGAGGTGAGTAGGTGGGAAACTATTAAGATGGTTATAAGATAAGAGAAACTATTAAGATGGTTTGAACATATAAAAAAATGATTTATGATGACAACAGTTAGAAAATGCGAGAGTTTTGGAATGGGAAAAGAAAGAACGAGTAGGGGTAAACCTCTAACTACATGGATAAAAGTGTTATAAAAGAATATGCCCATTACAATGTTGGACGAAAAAATAACTTTCAATAAAAATGAGTGGTATCGAAAAATTTACTATAAGAAACTTTTATTCCAATTAGTCAAATACAATTTGTTGTGCTTGTAGTGTTTGACTTTGGTATGTATATAAAAGGCAGCTGTACCTGAGGGGACCGTGTTTGGAGATTCCGGTGTTCCGGAGGGAGAATCAGCTGAGGGACCACCTGCCCAAGTAAATATAACAAAAGTTATATTTTGAACATATCTTTATACTCTTGTTGTCTGTTTAGCATGTCTTAATTTTAAGGTGCTCCCACTTTTTCCTTTTTTTCAACAATTTGTCACGTTTAGAAAAAAGACTGGAGTATTCTCAAAACAACCCCTATTTTTCCATTTTACTTTTAGATTTACTCCTTTTTCGACATTGCTTGGAAAGTTGGGGCGGTGGCAATATTGTAACTCAAAAGTTGCTTAATTTAGTTGTTTTAAATTAATACCTAAATCACTCTTTTAAATTTGCTGCACAAATCGTATGTACTTATAGTACAACTACGTATTTTAAGTATGCATTCTTACCATTGCAGCGGCTGATAGGCGGTGTCTGCACATTGCAAGCGCCAGGTAGGGCCGTAGCCTGAGTCTGGTTAACACCGATACCGAGAGTTGAGCCACCGCCACTAATGACCTGGCACAGGCACTGCGGCTGTGACTTGACAACGCTAGCCAGTTGTGAGCAGCACCCAGAAGAAGGGGTTGATGAGTTACCCGTAATGTAATTTAGGCAAGGCGATAGGCTCACAAGTGCATTCATACAACTAGTCGATTGAGCCGCAGCTCCAACGTAGAGCACCGCCACCACCACCAGGACGAGACCCATCTCGACTCTTTGACCAGCCATTGTATGTGTTGTGAAACTGAGAAATATGTGTGTATGTTTTGTTGGGTGAGATTAGTGTTGTGGATTGAGGAGTGAAGGAGGTTTGCTTATATAGGATTTTTTTGAGCAAGGGTCAAATGGAGTGAGGGGTATTGTGGGTGACCAAAATTTCCTACTCTTATTAGTTTTCAAATTGGGAAATAGTGATTAATTGAAGCTTAGAATTAAAAATTTGACTCTGTTATGAAAGTAAGTAAACAAATAATCTTGATTTTTTTTTGTTGGAAAATTGTTTATTACTTGGGGAAAGATGGGACCAAAGATTATTTATGTTGGTGAACAACTCAATAAAATATTCAACTGGTTGTTGGGTTTAAGACGCTACCTGCAACTCCAGGCTGCAGGGGTTGCTATTTTCTTTCTTGGAAATTTCTTGAAGGAGGAAAGCTTGCTTATATGCATATTCCTCATTTTAGGGTTATAAGGTACTGTTTAGACTTAAAGTTTACATATATATATATATATATATTATATATATGGATGTTCCAATTTAAAGTTTCTACTCTTAATAAACAATTACTAGTTCTTAACATTAAATATTAAATTTTTATAATATAAAATTTGATTTTTAATAAATATATATTTTAATATTAAAAATAAATTCAATTATATATTTTTTATACAATTTTAAAAACAATATTTTTTCATAAATGCTAATAAAATTATTTAAATATAAAAATTATTTTCTATATATTTAAGTTTTAGTTTATAAATCATATTTAGTAGTTTTAAGCTCAAAAATTATTTTTAAATATTAAATTTAAAACTACTATATATTTATTTTGAATACTTATATAATATTTTTATTTTTAATTAATAATATTAGTGGAGTAAGTGGAGAGAGAATATATTAAATTTTTTAAATATAATAATAAAATGATATGATATGAGAGAGAATATATTAATTTTTTATATGTTTAAGTTATAAATAAATAGTAGTTTTTTAAATTTGGATTACCACGATAGAAATTTCATTTTAAATCATCATTAGTTAATATGATACAAAACCAAAAAGTGACATTACTATCATTTCATTATCTAAAAAGGATTCTAATGCAAATGCTCTAAAGGTTGAGTAGCTAAGCATACTATTTTTTAAGTAAAAAAATAAAAAAATTAAATTCAAAAGCTACAACTCAACAAGTGTTAAATAATATATAGAATTTAAAAGCAAAAAATAGTTGAGTTTAATGAATTTTGCAGCTTAGGGAGGGTTTAGTTGGTACCTTAAGGTGTCCAGATATAGAATTACGAATAAATTACTAGTTGCAAGAATATGAAATTATTGAAAAAACCACTCTTTATTATATGCATGCTCTACCGATGATGTAAACAAATTACCGAATAACACTCCCTTAGGTATCAGTTATTCTATTATTTTTTTAGGAAGTCCTCTTTATACAAGAAATAATTTTCTTGTAAAGAATAGAAAAGACTTAAGTTTTTATGGTAAATTACTACAAACCGAAAAAAAATCACTATCTGTATTTTTTTATTTCATTTTTAATTAAAATTAATTTTAGAAAATTATCCTCACCTTCTAGTAATTTTGTCCTCAAAAACAATAACTCTGTGAAAACAAAATAAAAAATCTTTTATATTATAAGAAAAAAAGATTCTTGTATTGAGAGCTAATCCCTGTTGAAGAGCTCTATTTAGATTACATGTCTATCTAATAACATAGAATAACTGGGGCTCAGAAGATAATGCCATTATTTGAGTTAACCATCCACCACTTCCTGTGTTTTTTTCCATTTGTCAATCCTCTTTGACTCAACCGCATCCTACAATTCTATCCTTTTTTTTTTGCTTATTTCATAAGAGATTCTCGTTTCATGATATTCAAGCTTTTGAGCAAATAAGTTAATTTATTTATGATTGAAAAAAATAACTAATAAACTCAATTTATAGATTGAGCAGATAAACATTGTCCAATTTAGAAGGAAAAAAAATTGATAAACAGAAGTGCACTAGTTGCAAACAAGCAGGCTTAAGCCTTTAGTTTTTTGTAATGTGATTATTTGACCCAAAAACAAACAAAACAAACAAACAAAACGAATTGCAATTAATGGAGAGGAAAAGGGTAAAAGGACCTGATGCTCTTGCTGCAGCTCCTCCTCCTCTAGCACTGCCCTTACACCCACAACCAAAACTAGAGCTTGAGGCTGAAGCTGAAGCTGAAGCTGAAGCTGAAGTTATAAGTAGAAGCCACATCATCATCAACAACAATAACAAGCAACAACAGCAGCAGATTGATTCATCCATGGCACAAGGTAGCAGCAGCAGCAGCAGCAATATTGATGTGTCTTTATCATCATCACCCATCAACAAATTAGCCTTAGACCACCTTTTCTCAATCCTCTTGCTCCTACCCACCAACTCAATAGCCTGTTTTGGGATGACCAACAAGAAATTCAAGTCTCTGGCTTTTTCTGATTCTCTGTGGGAGTCCATCTGTAGGAGGGATTGGGGCAACCCATCTGTTGATGCCATCATCAATTCTTATTCACCTACTCATACAAATCTTCCATGGATGGATCTGTATCGGCAAGTCTATCTATTAGACTCTGTATCTTGCTATAGGCTCTCTAACCCACCTCCAGTCGGCGATGGCGATGGCGATGGCGTGTTCCCGGGGCCTAGGGCTTCTCATTCCCTCAATTTTGTGTCTGGCTGCTTGGTCTTGTTTGGTGGAGGTTCTGATGGAGGTTTGTTGGTTTCTTCTATTACTGTCATGGGACTTGGATTTTTTATTTCTCAAGTCTGAATTAGAGGATCTCCTAAGCTTAAAACCAGGATTGGCAATAAACAGCAGTCTCCTAGTTCATTGGGATCACTATCACTTGCAACAAACTACCTATTTTCTAAAATTATGAAAAAGCATTACAAATACTGGCGGGAGCATTTGACATTTTGAGATTGTACAGTTGTTTGATTTGCTAGGCATGATTTATATATGTATTCTATTTGTGGGTTTATCATGTGGTTTTAAGTACTACACAAAATGACTAAAAGAGTTGGTAAATAAATATGCCAAAGGCCTAGGTACCCTAACCCTTGGTTTTCTAAAGGAATCAAAATGTTGTTACAACACCAAGTTGCATTTTGTTGTCACGGGGTAAACACTTGAGTGAGAATGGAGATTTATGAGCTTGTAAAATTAATGCTTGGTTACTTGGCATTTTCTCTTATCTGGTTAATCTGAAGTTTGCAGATAAGTGTTTTGATGAAATGGTTATACTTAATCAAGCAAGAAGAGTTGTGCGTGTCCCTTATTAGAAAATTATTTCTTCTAATTTGTTTAGGCCATTCTTTTCCATGCGTGCAGTTTTTTCTATTGAATGGTCTGTTTTTTTCATTGGTTTCTTCTCTTCTCACTTGGAAGGGGTAGGATTCTCTTTGAACTGTTCTCCTCTATGCTAAACCAGACTGTCAACAATTTGATCTTTTAGCACTTGTTCATCCATTCCCACAGCGTCCTCTAGTTTTATTGGTATAATTTTTGGTTCTGTCGTTTTGCCTAGTATGAGCAGACGTCTGGTGTAAAGAGAAAAATGTGCTTTCTCGCGTCATTGTTTTGAAACTATTTGCTTTACAGCTTGCCGTTAATCCAGGATATTATTCTCTACTTGTTCAGGGCGCCATCTCGATGACACATGGGTGGCATACATTGGCAACGACTATAAGCGGATATTGAAGTGGCAGAAGATCAACACGGGTATTCCGAGTGGGCGTTTTGGGCATTCGTGTGTCGTCGTTGGGGATACCATCGTCCTCTTCGGAGGGATCAATGACCATGGCATTCGCCAAAACGATACATGGGTATGCCAGTTAATCTTCCAAGAGGACAACTGTGTGACACTATCATGGAGGCTTCTCGATGTGGGCCCAATTGCACCACCAGCACGTGGGGCCCATGCTGGATGTTGCATTGACAATAACCGAAAGATGCTTATTCATGGTGGCATCGGATTGTCTGGCCTTAGACTTGGGGACACTTGGATCTTGGAGATCTCCGAAAATACCCTTTTCGGGACTTGGCATGAAATTGTGAATCATCCAACGCCTGCTGCTCGATCAGGGCACACTGTGACTTACATTGGTGGTAACCGCACAATCTTATTTGGAGGAAGAGGAACGGGTTATCAGGTTCTTAACGATGTTTGGCTGTTTGATTCATCTTTAGATCAATTAAAATGGCTTCCAGTTTTATTTGAATTACGGAGTCTGCCGGGTGGGGTATCCTTACCAAGAGTAGGTCACTCAGCTTCCCTTATTTTGGGAGGTCGATTGCTGATATATGGCGGGGAAGACTCATACAGGCACAGGAAAGATGATCATTGGATATTGGATGTTAGTTCGATATCCTCATCTAGTATGCAACAACCTGGTAAACCTAAGCAAAAGGGATCATTTGGGAATAATATGTGGAGAAGGCTGAAGTTAATGGGTTATAAACCCAAGTGCAGGTCTTTTCACCAAGCTTGTGCACATGATTCGGGGCGTTATATATACGTGTTTGGTGGAATGGTGGATGGGTTAATACACCCTGGAGAGGCATCTGGGCTGAGATTTGATGGAGAGCTTTTTCTCGTGGAACTCGTATTGCAACTGTAGAGAACACGCGCTTTTATACTTTTTTGGTCAAAAGCCTAGAGATAAAAATGTAACATGTTAAAGACTTGTAAATTTTAGCTCTAGCGTAGCTTCTTGGTTAGTTGTTTGTGCAGATTTAGTCAAATTACAATGATGGAAGTTGTTAAACCATTCTTATCAAACTCATGTAAAGAAACAATTACATTCACAGGACAATCTCATTAGCCAGCATTCTTGCGAAAAGCATGTTTAACCCTAGATGTATCCGTACAAAATTTGGCCACAGAGAAAATCACTTTGCAAAGACCAATAAAATCTTGGAGGGTGATCAATTTGGTATATTTATATGCATAACATTGTAGACATTGTAGTGCTAACAATACACAAGCTTGGGAGCTGATTGACCATCGTAATATCCAACTCTAGTACCCCCTGTTTTCCTAACAATGAAAGAAAGAAATGATTATACAAAGAAAAAAAAAAAGAAGAAGAAGAAAAAAGAATCAATAGCCGAAAAACCAAACAGAAAGATAAGGCTATAAGCTAGTACTCAATTGGACTGGCAGACAAATTTTATTGTAGGTGCAATTTCGTTCTCCAATAACCTTCCTTAGCGATGGATTGTCTGGTCCCTTGTCTCTTTGGCCCGATGTGAAATGCAAATATCCATTCCAAAACCCAACCAGAGTGGTTTTCACTCGATAAGGAAATTTTCCAATCACTGACCATTTCTGTATTCATGGTAAAACAAGGATGGAGGTCACAAGATTTCCTGTTGTCAAGATTATACAAAATTCTCAAAAGCCAAGAGTCTCTGAAGCCACGACCAGGAGATAGAGAAAGAGTACCAGTGTCTGTAAATTGAATTGGAACACCTCTCCAACCAACGTCATCTTCTTGGTGTTTGGATGCTTCTCTGTCGTGCCTCCAACAATTATTACAGAATTATTAACAATTGCCCATGCAAACTCTATATGGGAATCAGGCCTTGGGCATGGGAGCCAACTCTTTCCACTTCATCTCATCATCCATCATGTAAACATCACCATACACAACCTGCACTCAAAGATTCCTTAGTTAAAACTATTCCTTCGCCAGAAATCTCTTTTTCTTTGACAGCAGAATAATGCTTAGGAACGAACTTATCCAAAATGTTATACAATAAGAAAGGCAAGTCTAAAAGTTTTAATATAATCATGACGATGGGAAAGAATGCAATTCAGTTAGCACTAAAAGCTTCAAAAATTGAGAAGCATTACTAACAAAGAGAAATGACAGTTTTGTTTTTTTTTCTGAGAATTCTGTGTTTCATAAAGCCAGTTACATGATGCATAAAAGTAGTACCTATATTTCTTGGACTCCTCAAATCATGGGCAAGCATGTTTAACACTTTTAAGTAGGAAACTATAATGGTGATGGCAAACATTCAATCAAAGGTACCAATATCACATTGCCTCGTTCCTGCGAGAGCACTTGAAAATTGGTGAGCCAGGTTTGGCCATGAAATCACCCTCTTGTCCACCGATAACAAATAATCGATCATCCGCTGTGACACAAGCCCTAAATAGAAGACGGGAAGTTCAACACTTAGATTGTTACTTTTTCAACTGAAGAGAAATAACATCCTCCTCTTAAAACAATACATGATTACAAAAGATATATAGCCAAATTCAGCTAGATGGAATTTTAACAAATATTGATAGCGTTATCTGTCCAATTTGAAGGCATTGGACAACCCTGTGAGGGCCCCCCCAAACGGGGTATTGGTATTTCACTGCGTGTTCCACTCCTGTTTCCATCCTTGATTGCTAGACTCCAATACTCGTAACCAGGGGTGTGTCGATTCTCTTTGCTGCCACCCACCCATCATTATTACATGTAGAAATGAAAGAGTGCAAGTGAATAAATTTCTAGTTTAGTAGTCTAAAGTGAAAGAAAGCATTAGTTAGTTAGTAAAATGAAATTGAAATGTAGTGGAAAAGAAAGCATGCATGCCTTGAATAAAGGGAAGTGGTAGTAGTAGTATTGGGAGAAGAAAAGAGGTGGAATTAGGTTTAGAGGAAGAAGAGATGAGGAGGTAAGCCCCTTCCTCCTCTTATATATATATATTTTTGAACAGGTGGAATTAGGTTCAAAGAGGCTCTGCCTGCATGGCTAGCTGAGTAGTACTACTTTTATACATTTTTTTACAGCAGAAAGGAAACGGAGAAGGAAAGGGAGGGATGACTAGCCTAACAATTGCAGACTTTGAAATAAAGCTACACTCGTTTGCGCAGTGCAGTGCAGTGCAATGCAATGCAATGCAATGCAACCCCACCCCAATTATCTATTTTTCCCAATCGCAAACCCACACTTGATACTTTATTATTATTATTGCCAACCCCAAACACCACATAAAAATAATTATTCACTACTTATTTGATCCAAAATAAAATAAAAAATAAAAAAATAGCAAGCTTTTTTCATAATTTAATTTCATACTACCACTTTTACATCAGCTTATTAGGCGACCATACTTCCTCCCATGTAAGCATAAAAGGGCCGCTCGCTATCTATGCCACCAGCTTTGGATATATTATATTGGTGGCAGTCCGTAACCAACTGAGCTGGCAGGGCCCTTTTGTTGTTTCGGCCAATATGTTTGAAATCATTTTTCTTACGTCACTCATAATTTACAAATGAATAACACGAATTGCCTTTTTTTTGTATTCATCATTGAAAAATCACTTCTTTGGAACAACTCTATTGACTACCAAAATTAAAGTAGGTATTTCTTGTACTAACTAGCAGAAAGTCAAAAAGGCTTACTGACAGACAGACAGACAGACAGACAGACGTGCAAAGACAATGGCCTAAAACCAGAATAACAAATCTCATCTCAGAATATTAATATATATATATATATATATATATATATAATAAAAACACCACAAGATGGATTGGATGGTGTTGTGTTCCCTAGACCACCGACCACCAGTGAATGTCCAACTTCTCTCCCTCTTCCCAGCCACTACTAAGTTAGCCATGGACCTTAATAACAACACAATAATCTTATCTTCGTTTTGTTTCAACATAATCAACATTATATTTTACTCCCCATTTAACAACATAGTACATAAGTAAAGTAACACCCTTCAAACTATTACTGACATTTTTGCCATCTTCTACAAACCAAAACATCTTCCTCATTACAAAACCCTTTTCAAGCTCCTCTAACAAACACAACACTAAACCAAACACCCTAACAACTGTACACACGTAAATATAAAAAACCACAATTAAGGAACAAACAGCCACTTCATCAAGGTTACAACCTTCAATATCTACACAGAGGTAGACATGAGAGAACAAACTAAAGGACCAATACAAGAAAGTTCTTTGCTTTCTACACTGGTCTACTACACTGGTATAACATCAATCTTTGAAGCATCCTCACACCTGAGTACAATGCCCTCGAGGGTACCTGGAAGTACGCATTTCGCCCATTGGCATCCCGTGGTTAGTGGCTCGGGCGGAGGCACAATCATCAGCACATTATCATTCCTGTGCACCACTCCCATCACACTCACCGTGCTTCCCTCTTTTATGTACCTAGTAACACATTTAAGACGCCGAAAACAGTCAATGCACCACCACTACAAATTTCCCACCAATTTTAAAGAGAGGGGGAGAAGCTACTATTTAAAAACTTGAAAGAGCTACCAGGAGGTTTTATCCCATGTAATAGTTTTTTTTTTTTTTACTGGTTCCGAAGCCCAATTGTTCATTGACATAACGAGCTATATTTAACAAGAATTTTGATATTACCATATGAAATGACATAAACAATAGTGAGCATTATGATGCCTTTGAGCATATATAAAGGAGATTACCCTTCTTTGAGGCGCATGACTCGATTGTCACTCGAGAGGTTCCTCTCTCCCAACCACCTGATGAAATCTGGAGATAGATCTTTATTCAAAGGGTTGACATCAATAACCATAGATTCCTCCACATAAGGTGACACTCTTGCCCCACACCCAGTCTTGACCAATGCCCTCAGGCCAGACTGGAAATCGGAGATGTAAAAGTCAACCACATGCCTCTGCCAATAAATCACATTACAAAGTCAATGTCTTAATAAGGATCAAATTTAAGACTTCTACAACTACTAGTACTTCATAGATTTCAATCAGAATGGTCTAATCAGTCATCAAGCATGCCCGTATTACGGTACTCACTTCTGATGCTCTAAGTCCCCATGTAAAGCGGCGATGCTTAGGATTGGCAGCATTTGAATCCCATCCTCGATATTCAAACAAACTTGAGGACGTATAGACGCATCTCGGAACTTTCTGGAAGGATGATTCGAGGGGCACATTTCCACAGGTGACCACCTTCAAGAACAATAACAACCAAGCTTTTCTTAAAACACTCTTAACAGCTAAGCAGATACTAAAGGTAATGACTTGCACTTGGCACAAATGAAGCATTTTACTAGTTTATGCATGCATAAGCGCAATAAGAAAGGAACATACCCCAGAAACCTTGACATATTGCCCATTTTTTGCAGTTCTAAGTTCAGCGTCTGGATAACTGGATATGAAACGGATAATAGCCTTTCGCCCCCAACAAGCATTCCATGTGAACAATGCAGCCACAATAGCAAATAAACCCACGACTACAATTAGAAGTATAGCATTTTGAACGGCACCAAGAATAAATCCCCCAGCAATAAAACCCATTACAAATAACAGTATCATTGCCCAGAGGACGGGCTTAGGGAAATTCCTCCTAAAGGAATAGTCATCATCTTCACTGAGAGTTGTCACAGCCTGGCTATGAGCAATGGGGATGCCATGTAACTTGAGTGATCCTTTTGAGTCCAATGGACCTGAAACTTTCCTTGGAGCACCAGATGAATTTATCGGGCCTGAGGAGATTGGGCCAGATGTAATGAGGCCTGTTGTGGGGAGAACTGGAGGCATGGGTCCCGAGTTATGGCGGCTACCAGGCGTTACCCCACCGGATTGAGGACCAGACGATTTCTTAATGGGCTCACCATGCTTGTTCAGTGGCCCAGAATTTGACTTTTTCACAGTAGTTGAGGCAGCTAGGCCAGCCGCCGTTACTGGGCCCGACGTGGAATA
>MKEJ01089713.1:0-22578 GCA_001753735.1 Embelia ribes
ATCCATGATTTTTTGTGAAGAGATTTTCCTTTCTATCACATTTTCCCATGAGAAATTTTTGCACTGAACGGAGCCTAAGGAAGTTTCTCAACGGAAAATGAAAATTTGTTTGGATACCATAATGGCAAGGCAGCATAGTTGGATCCAGGCCTAGAATCTTACTATTTTTACCTTGTAGTGATAAGTAACCATATAAACATCTATTAATTTCTCTGTTTAATAGCGTCAACTGTAATGGAGTTGATAAATGTTATCTAGACATGTCTTTGATAATGCCATTTATTTCGATAGATTGCTCTTGCTAGTTCCTATCATGAAATTTATTGAAGATTCTTTCGAGGATGGGAAATATTGGGAGGCATAGAAGTAATTTTGGAGATATTTTCTTCCTCGCATATTGAATTGCCACTCTATGAGCATACGAATATATATAGCTACTGAAGTCTAGTTATGAACGTCTATATAAGTAAATAAAACCTGCCCGTAGATGTTGCTGATTTTTGGATGTAGAACAAGGTTTCTGGCGTGTCTGCCAAATCTGAGCAATATATGAACGGTACTAAGCACGTGCATTGCTTGTATAGTTTTTATATAAATATCGACGTATATGAACAGAAATTTTGTAATTGTTTATGTGATCATGTTGTATATGAATATTAGAATTTCCTGCAGAAATTCTTGTATGGCAACTTCCATTCATAGAAACATGGGTATGCGGTTTCATATAGAATTAATTTGTTCATGAAATGATATTATTTCGCATATAGAATGTTGTCAAGTCTACAGATGGAATAATATCCGGTATAGATTAGAGTAGAAATCGGAATGCAGAGTCTTCTTGTTGGGTGTTAGAATAACTCTGAACCGAATTTTTTTTCGGGTACCGTTACGAGTTACAAATTGAGAGTGTTCCGATTACTTTGATCACTTCTATGATTTTTTTGAACATGAAAGGAAATATTGTTCGGGTACCATGCCAGCAAGGCACAGGATTAGATCAAGGCTCGATGGCTCGATACCTTACTCTTGTACCTAGTAATGTTTGTTGCCATATATTTCTGTAAATAGGCCAAAAATTGTATGACAAACTGTTTTAAAATTGAAAAAATCGTAGTTGGAAAGGTCTTAGCAAATGCGCTTTCAATCTATCGATTGCTCTTCGTAGTTTTTACCATGAATTTTACCGATGGCACCTTTCAATATTATTTACAGTTTATACTTTGAAGTGATCTCATCCCAACCTTTTTCCAAACTCTCTAGTTTTTGTTCGCTCGAGTAAGTCATCTTTTGCTTACGCTATATCGCTTTTGTTCTCTGTTTTCTATTCTTTTGCTTGCTTATGTTATGATAAATCGATATTGTACTTTCGTTTATCAGATTGGGTTCATAGACGGCTCTTTCAAGTTTCAACACTTTCTGGTACTCATCACTCATAATTGACCACTGCATGCAACTTACATGTTAAGGGGGTAAAAAGAATCTTTTTACACAGGAGTGAACTTTGATATGTGAGACTAAATTACGTACATTTATATTGTGTGCAAATTTGTGATTAGTTCTAAAATAACTTTCGACATTATATTAGAGTACGAAAAGTGCAGATTCAAGTTCCAAGCCTGTCAGTTAGGTATCTTTAAGTATGGTTGCATGTTAAGGTCTGTATCTTGAAACATACATTATAAGTTTCTTTACAAGGGATTGATCTTTGAAATGAGATATAAGAATAACTTGTAGCATTAGACATTACTATGTAGACTTTTTTGAGAACCGTGATGCTGAACAACCATTTCATAAGCTCGGGCTAAGAGTTGAACTTAAAAGGGTTGGTAGGTAATGAGCGAAAACTGGCCCATACATAAATGTTAATATATATGGCCCTAGCTTAAAAAATCATATGTTTCAATGTTGTGATATTTAGGTGAAATTGTAAGTCAATTGAAGTGGCCGATGTGCGAGTTATACTTGGGGGGAGAGATGGGTTGGGATATCTATCATTTTCAAGTGAAACTAAAAGTTTAAGAGGCACACTTCATTGGCAAAAACTATGATCCACAACTTGGACTTCTAAAATTATAGACAATTTGTCAGTATAGAGCGTCAACGTAGTAACGAAATTAATATGAGTGACAACGAAGGGAAAACAGTGGAAAACATACACGAACGGAGTTCATCTTACTGTCTCAGGGAAGGTAAAAATGCTCAAGTATTAAAAAGCAGTGGTAGCGAGGGGTGTAAACTATCAGGAACACTCTTAAGTGGCACACAATATTGACAACGAGAAGGAGAGAGGTGAACCCGGTGAAGAGAGGGAGGAGGCTACCCTGACGTGCTTTTCTATGGCTGGGTTGTGCATAAATAGTCTTGTAGGCTGGTTTTCACATATTTCTTTTCTTACCAGCTATCTAGTTAATGGCAAAAAAGTTCTGTGGACGACACATTTAACGTAATTTTGTCCTGAGGCAATGCGATAGTGAACATGCTTAGGCTTAAACTGAAGTGAGCTTTGGTAGATAGGCTAAGCATACCTGGCATAGCCATAAAACATAGTAATGCTCTTCCCCCACTCTACATTTAAATGCTCGGTTGATGGTTCTAGAGTTCGAATATTTTTTGTTACCTTATACATGGTAACTAATAAGTCGTGAACGAGTTCTGATTCTTCTTGAAACTATTTCTCAGAAGGGTTGAATGTCCATGAGGATTAAAAAACTAGAAATTTTGTCAGTCTGTTGAGAACGATGTGATTTTGCTTTACATTACTGGTGCTTGGGTTTTGGTTTTGCAATACATTTTTGGCTCTAAAGAAAACAAAGCTTGGTTTTTCCCAAATGCATTCCTGAAACATGAGGTTGTTTTCGGTTTTAGTTCTCCAAGGTGCTTCCAGGTTCTTAAAAAAAAAAAAAAAACTGCTGTAAACCATTTGACATGTTGATTTTCCATAGTTACAGACAACCTGAAATTTATTTTTTCACTGGTTCCAAAAAAAATTTTCACAAAAGAGTTTCTGAAGTTCCATAATCTTCAGTCACAGTTAAAACAAGAATAAGAATGGAAATAGAAAATTCAGAGATCAAAAACCGAACATAATCCAAGTAATACGAAGTGCTTCCCTTATTAAAGGAAGAAAAATCGCGAGTTAACAATGGTTCTTAACATCAATTAATTTTCCTGAAACTTTTTTTTTTTTTTTGTGCAAATAGATTATGGCATTGCTTATAGTTAAATCAAGCAAAGTGTCATGCTAAAAATTGTCATCTTGTTCATCCTAGTGACTGGTACAATTTTGATTGTTTATGCTTGTATCTTATTTAAACACATGTTTATTCATGTTACCACACCCACGTTTGCGGTTCAAGTTTTCATTGTTTCACGTTGCAAACTGATTTTGTACCGATAGTCACTGGGTAATAAGAAGCGAATTAATAAATTGTTCTTTTATATTAGCATTTGGAAGGGCAGGTTTGAACTAGGGTTGTATGTGGTAAAAGACGCTAGTCCGTACTTGGGCCTACAAATCAAACACTTTTTTCTGGTTCTTAAAATTCAATCACTGCAGAAAACGCATTTGGGGCATTGGTTACCACAAACAGTATTGGAGATTTTTCTTGAAGGACACTCAGTTTAAGAGTTCTGCAAAAGGTTGTTTTCCAGTTCCCTAAAATTAGAAATAAACACGAAAACAAAGGAGTTTCCCATAGTTTAATTGGTTTTCGTCCCAAAACCAATGAGAACAGACCTCACAGACTCCTTAATCTTGCTGATACTATATCCTAAGTCAATCAGATTATGATAAAATAGTTAGTAATATTTATTTGTTATCAGTAAGTGCAATGGAGGAGTAATTTAGGATATAATGAAGGCCTACTTTTGAGGCTCAAGTCAACTAGGACAATTACTGATTTGGTTGGCGTTCTTAAATTTCATCACAACACGATATCAACGCCCTACTTCATTTGTGTAAATCCCATTTATATACGCCAAGTTAGAACTTGATTCCATGAACTTATTACCGAAAACACGGGAGTTCATACGCACACAGTTTTGTTCTTTTGTAGAAGCCCCACAGAGACAGTTGTATACGGACTTGTAAAATTTTACGCCTATGACCACTTGGTCAAGAAGCTCCCACGTATAAAGCTCATGCAAATGATGGCCCACCGAGTTTTTGATCCTCATGCATACTTATCCTGATTTTACATTTACCTTGTTGTAACTGAGAAGTTTGTGCGCGTAACTATTCTCTCTCTCTCTCGCTCTCTCTCTGTCCAAATCAATTTTTTTGCTCTTTTCCTGTTGGCCTAGAACCCTAGGGTATAAGAAACCCCCAGGCCAAGTGTGAAAAAGAAAACACTGTAAACAAGCTGGTCTTGCCAAGTTTCAGCAAGATGGACACGTATTTGGGCTGTATTGCTACCTCCATTAATCCTTTCACCCGATTTCTCTATATAAATGTACCCAAATTAGGTTTAGGCTCATTGCCACTTCATCCTTTGAGTTTATCAATTGTAAAAAGACTTGGCTCCCAAAAATATGTTCAATTCTAAGATAAATTTTGGTGAGGGAAAGCCAAACGGAAAGAAACCCGAACAGGCAACCTCAAGGAAGGGTTGCATGAGGGGGAAAGGAGGGCCAGAGAATGCTTCATGCACTTACAAAGGCGTGAGGCAGAGGTCTTGGGGCAAATGGGTGTCTGAGATACGCGAACCGAACAATGGGCCCCGTCTCTGGCTGGGGACCTTTGACACCTCGTATGAAGCAGCCATGGCTTACGATGTTGCTGCTCGTAAGCTCTATGGCTCCGAGGCTAAGCTAAATCTGCCCGTGCTGGCGGCTTGTACTCGGTTCCCTCCCTCTTCCGGGAGTTTCCCTATAAGGTACCCTGAGAGGGCAAATATAGCAAGAAAAAGTCTGTTTTACGAGAACCCAGGAAATGAGGGTTCGTCCCAAAATCCTTTATTTGGGATTAATACTCAGCCTGTGCTCTCTCATAATTTTTCTGCTCCCACATACAAGAAAATTGAGGACATGAGTATTTACGGTTATTCAGAGAATTTGAAGGCAAACTTGCCGGAGTTTGATGACTCATCCATCTGGGAGGAGGCGATTGCAGCTATGGATTTTCAAGCAACGGCCGATCCAGGAATTTTTGCTGGTGATATCGAGGATGAGAACATTTGGGAGGCAGTGAAGTATCCTTGTGGATACTGAAGCTTCCACACATATTTATTAGCTTTTATGCTAAAGCTGTAAACTTATAGTGGTTTGGCTTTAGGAGAAGGTTCTGGCGTCTCTCTCAAAAACGAGCAATATATGGAAAGTTCTAAGCACAAGCTTTCCTTGTGTATATATCTATGTAAAATAAAGATCTATATTGCTCAGAAATGAATTGCATGCAGAAATATTTTGGAATATGGTCATGTGATTCTCATAGTGTATACAGAACTGTTTCCTGCAGTAGTTCTGTTTTCTTGTATAGTAACTTTCATTCATAGAAACATGGGATTGAATTAATTTTAAGTGAATGGTACCATGTTTGGCATGTATGATGGCGCAAAAAAGAATGATAACTGGTATCGATTAGAACAGAAACCAAAATACCGAGTCTTTACGTAGGGTCTCATATTGAGAATAGCACTGCTGTGGTTCAGGTACCATCAAGATCTGAGATTATCTACAATTGTTCTGATCTCTCATGTATTTAATGAACAGAAAAGGAAATTTTATTTGGGCACCTTATCGGCAGGGCAGCATAGTTGGACCCAGGCCTAGAATCTTACTATTTCTACTTTGTAGTGTATGTTGCCACTTAAATATATATCAATTTATCTGTCTAATAACATCAACCTTAATCGAGTTGATATATGTTAGCTAGGCATGTCTTAGATAATGATATGCATATCAATTGACTAGTCTTGCTAGTTCCTAGAGCGAAATTCATTGAAGATTCTTTTGAGGATGAGATGGATTGAAGGCTGTGAAATATCCTTGGAGATACTGAATCTTCCCACGTATTTTGTAGCTAGTCCATGAGTTTATATTTGTATAGTAACCTTCGTTTATAGAAACATGGATTTACATTTAGCAAGTAGAATTAATATGTTCAGGGAATTGTACCACTTTTGGCATATAGAATGTTAAAGCTACAGATGGAATATTATCTGGTGTCAATTAGAGCAGGACTCAGAATGCTGAGTTTTCTTGTGGGGTCTTAAAATTAGTCTAGCCCTGCTCGGGTTTGCTATGGTACCCTAAAAGTTTTCCGGGTACCATCACGAGTTACAAATTGAGTGTTTACAATTACTTTGATCACTTTTACGTTTGGTTCCAAATGCATATGAGGACACATGTTAGCCATCCAAGTCCATTGGTGCAAATAAAACTCTACACCGACAGTGGAAGTAAACTTCACTGTAAATTGAGTAAATTACCCAATCTCTCGTGTATCGGTAAGGACTATTATTTGTGATCAATGATCCAATATGAAAACAAAATAGAGCATGAGAAGTTAAGAAAGAAATAGAGCGAGGGATTGGAGAGGAAATGGATTGACTCATGAGTGTCACGATGACAAGGAGAGAAGGGGTTTGGAGAGAGAGATATCTTTTCATTCTATAGAAAGTTGAACAACTTGAAAAAATAGAGTTTCCAAAAGATAGCCTTTACACAAAACTTAGCTATGAAAAACTAGAAGTCAATATGACACCAAACAAATTTTTGGGTTTTAGAAACTAAAAGCTGAAAAAAAAGTGAACCAAATTCAGTATGCTGAAACCTAATTTATAGGCAGTATACTGTTACTTGTTGCTAATGTGAGCCACTTACAATTTACCCAAAACCTCAATATGTAGGATAAGTGACCTCTTTTTCATAATTTTAGGCGTTAAAGCGTTGCGTCAGTTGTGGCAACAGGAAGGAGAAGGGTCAACCCGATGGAGAGAGGAGGGGGGCTAGCTTCTTGTGTTTTTTTGTGGATGATTTTTGAATATTTAGTCTTATGGTTGGTTTTCACATTTTTTTTCCATGACCAGTTAAGCTGTTAATGGCGAAAAAGTTCTCTGGACGACACACTTAACATAATCTTCTCCTGAGGTAATGTGATTGTGCTGTGATTAAAATTAAACCGAAGTGGGCTTTGGAAGGTTATAACTTTTTAGTTGATAGGCTAAGCTTACTTTACATAGTCGTATAACATACAATGCATCTCCACCTTTTAAACATCTTACCCCCCTTTTGTGCATTAAACGCACAGGATTCTGGAGTTTGGACATTTTACGTTACCTTATACATGGTAGCTAATAAGTCGCAAATGAGTTCTGATTCTTCTTAAAATGAATTCTCAGAAAGGTTAAATATGGACGAGGATTAGAAAAACTGGAAATTTTGTTAATTAATTGAAAATGAAGTGGTTTTCCTTCGAACGTGATTGGTGATTCGCTTTTGGTATTGCAATACATTTTTACTCCAGGTAACAAAAAAGTTCAGCTTTTCCCAAATGCAGTCCTGAAACATAAGGTTGCTTTTGGTATTAATTCTCAAAGGTGTTTTCAGGTTCCAAAAACAAAAAACATCTGTAAATGCATTTGGCAGGTTGATTTTCGATATAGTCAGAGACGGACTGAAAGTCCATTCACTGGTTCCATAAATTCTTATTACAAAAAGTTTATCTTCAGTCCCAAAATAAGTAAAAACAATAACAAACACGGAGAAAGAAATTCAGAGATCAAAACCAAACATACTCCAAGTATCATGACAGTGCTTCCCTTATTTAAGGAAGAAAAATTCTCGAGTTAATGGGGGCTTAACATCAATTAATTTCCTAAAACAAATGGTTTTTTTTACTTTTTGGGTAGGTAGATTATGGCATTGCTTATAGTTGAAATCAAACAAATTGGTCGTGCTAAATACTGCAGGGTTTGGTGCGAGGATGGAGCTGGTGGAATATGACCTGCAGGTTTCTTGACCCGCTACTTTTAGCTTCTTGCTATCTTGTCATCTTATTCAACCTTACGGCTGGTTCAGTTTTGGTTGCTTGTATCTCTTTTGTTAAATTTGCCCGCTTGGTAATAGAATTAACTCTAGGTTTATTATTCATGTTGCCAAACCAGTGTTCGCTTTCAACTTTTCATTGTTTCAGGTTGCAAACCAATTTTTTTTTTTTACCAATACTCACTGGGTAATAAGAAGTGAATTAATAAATTTTTCTTTTGTGTAGGCATTTGCGACAGGCAGGTTAAGGTCGGAAAATTTGTGACGTCTCATTTGTTGTGCAGCTTATGGTTAAAGTTAAGCCACACCTTGGAAATTTGGTAAATAAGTAGCAAGTGGTGAAACAACACACGAGGCTGAATTTAGTCTAAATCTGAAAACTTTTTTCCGGTTCTAATAATTCAATCACTGCAGAAAACGTATTTGCTGGGTTGGTTACCGCAAACAGTTTTTGTGAAGTACACTCAGTTTAAGAGATCTGCAAAAGGTTGTTTTTCTAATTTTAGGAATAACCATGACAATAGAGACTCCTTATTCTTGCTGATATTATTCCTAATCAATCAAAGTACGGTAAAACAGTAAGCAATATGTATTTGTTATTAGTAAGTGAAATAGGGAATAATCTAGGATTTAATGAAGACCTACTTTTGAGGCTCAAGTCAACTGGGAAAATTACTGATTTGGTTGGCGTTCTTTCTTAAATTTCATCACAACACGACATAAACGCGCCACTTCATTTCTGATGGTTTATTTGTGTAATTTCTTTTGTATACACCAAATTAGTACTTGATTCCATGGACTTATCACTGAAAACAAGGGAGCTCATGCACACACAATTTTGTTCTGTTGTAGAACAACCACAGATACAATTTTATATGGACTCTTTTAACTTTTACGCCCTTAACTACTTGGTCAAGAAGCTCCCACGTTTAAAGATCATGCAAAATGATGGTCTGTCGAGAATGTGGATCGTTCTAGAATGTGGAACGAAAACAGGAACGTGGTACGCTACATATTGTAAAACGAGGTACGGAAGGAGTAGCCTTCTATTGGTTACCTTAACATATATAAGGCCACCATATTAAGTTACGTAAAAGTCAACTTCTAGTTTAACCTAGCTTAAACTTCTGTAATTGTTTTGAAATATTTTACTTGTATAACAAATTTCTCTCCGGAAGCAAATTTTTAGAGTGCAATTATTTCGGATTACCTTGGTTTGCTAAATTTGGCGATTTGTCATTGAGGTGTTCCACATTTATGTCCGTACTAATTCGCAGTTTGTTAGGATATTGGTGAATTCGGTTTGCCACTTGAATCCTATGGTATAAGAAATGCCCAGGCCAAGTGTTAAAAAGAAAACATTGCGAACTTCACTGCATACAAGCTGGTCTTGCCAAGTTTCAGCAAGATGGACACGTATTTGGGCTGTATTGCTACCTCCATTAATCCTTTCACCCGATTTCTCTATATAAATGTACCCAAATTAGGTTTAGGCTCATTGCCACTTCATCCTTTGAGTTTATCAATTGTAAAAAGACTTGGCTCCCAAAAATATGTTCAATTCTAAGATAAATTTTGGTGAGGGAAAGCCAAACGGAAAGAAACCCGAACAGGCAACCTCAAGGAAGGGTTGCATGAGGGGGAAAGGAGGGCCAGAGAATGCTTCATGCACTTACAAAGGCGTGAGGCAGAGGTCTTGGGGCAAATGGGTGTCTGAGATACGCGAACCGAACAATGGGCCCCGTCTCTGGCTGGGGACCTTTGACACCTCGTATGAAGCAGCCATGGCTTACGATGTTGCTGCTCGTAAGCTCTATGGCTCCGAGGCTAAGCTAAATCTGCCCGTGCTGGCGGCTTGTACTCGGTTCCCTCCCTCTTCCGGGAGTTTCCCTATAAGGTACCCTGAGAGGGCAAATATAGCAAGAAAAAGTCTGTTTTACGAGAACCCAGGAAATGAGGGTTCGTCCCAAAATCCTTTATTTGGGATTAATACTCAGCCTGTGCTCTCTCATAATTTTTCTGCTCCCACATACAAGAAAATTGAGGACATGAGTATTTACGGTTATTCAGAGAATTTGAAGGCAAACTTGCCGGAGTTTGATGACTCATCCATCTGGGAGGAGGCGATTGCAGCTATGGATTTTCAAGCAACGGCCGATCCAGGAATTTTTGCTGGTGATATCGAGGATGAGAACATTTGGGAGGCAGTGAAGTATCCTTGTGGATACTGAAGCTTCCACACATATTTATTAGCTTTTATGCTAAAGCTGTAAACTTATAGTGGTTTGGCTTTAGGAGAAGGTTCTGGCGTCTCTCTCAAAAACGAGCAATATATGGAAAGTTCTAAGCACAAGCTTTCCTTGTGTATATATCTATGTAAAATAAAGATCTATATTGCTCAGAAATGAAATGCATGATGAAAACTTTTGGAATATGGTCATGCGATTCTCATGGTATATATATTACAGTTTCCTGCTGTAATTATGTTTTCTTGTATAGTAACTTTCGTTCATCGAAACATGGTATGCATTTGCTAGTTGATTTAATTTCAGTAAATGGAATACCATTTTTGGCATATATGATGTTGTCAAGGCTAAAAATAGATTGGTAATTGTTTTAATTTAGTAAATGGAGTGCCGTTTTTAGCATCTATGATGTTGTCTAGGCTATGAGTAAACATGGAATGTTATTTAACATCAAATAGAGCAAAAACCAGAACACTCGGTCTTTTCGTAGGTCTTATATTGATAATAGCCCTGCCAGGGTTTACAATGGTACCCAAAAAAAAAAATCGTGTACTATCAAGATCTAAGATTATCCATAATTGTTCTGATCTCTCGTGAATTTTGTGAACAGAACAAGAAAATTTGTTCGAATACTAAATTATCGGCAGGGTAGCATCCTTCGACCCAAGCCTAGAATCTTTACAATTTCAACCTTGGTAGTTTATGTTGCCACATAAATATAAATATATATATATATATATATATATTTATTTGTATAATAGCATCAACGGTAATGGAGTTGATAATTTTTAGCTAGGCATGTCATAGATAATGATATGCATATCAGTAGAAGAATGAGAAGGATAATAGGTAGTCTATGAGTGTATATTTTGTATAGCTATTGAGGTATAGTTGTGAGAGTCTATACAAGCAATACCAGACGTCAATGCAAATTTTGTCCTTCGAAGATATCTCATCCTAAACTTGTTCCAAAGTCTCTAGTTTTCGTCATTCATGTAAGTCATGTTTTGTTCGTGCAACATGGTTTAATCCTATTTTGATATCTTTTCCTTGCTTTGCTTTGATAGATTGATTTTATTCTTCCATTTATCCAATTGGGTTTGTGGAAAGCGCTTTCATGTTCCGACAGTTTTTGGTAGTTGCCTTTGCCTATGAAATTGCTTAATACCATGAGCAACCGTCGGGGTAGAGAAAATGAAGAAAAGATGAAAAACATTAGCAGAAAGGAGAAATAAGATACAAGATTGCTAGTACACGAATTTTTTATTATTATAGACGGCGCAGTGCACATAACTCATGCCTTGCAGGGTTTGGGATGGTCTGATGTACACAACCTTACTTGTAGACCATGGATCCGTGGGGAAAAACTACTACTTTTTTCTAAGAGCAATGCTAAGTTGACTGTCGAGTGACAAGTCTATGAGTGACCTAGTAGGATACATCTCTCGAAACAGCGGAGATAGTTCAATGCTATTGGGTGATTGTCGTTCTGTCAAGTTACATGGCTTTGCTAGCTTTTTCTAGCAGAACAATTGTTTTAACTGTCAGAATTCAGCAATTTTTTCCACAGTGAGTGGCTTGTTCTTTTCTAACTCGTGCACGCAAACCATTTTATATTTTGAATGCGCGTGTCTGCCATCATGAACTTGTAATTTCTCGGTCTATCGCTAGTGCTTAAAATTTAACTAAAATGTTGAAAATAGTAAACAGACAAGCAGAGATATAGCTAAATACAAAGATGTTAAAAAGTCAAAGAATGAAATAGATTATCTGAGCCAGAAGTAGAGAGGATATGAACTAAATCTCATATAGGTGCAAAACAATTATATGAAGTGGTAGCACGATAGAAGTTGTTGCCAAATGTAAAGTTAGTTATTTTTGTTATGCGATATGGCGGACTAGATAATGTCATTTACCTCGTAACGAACACACGTTAAATGGAAAATTGTTAGGAGTGCTAGATCTTCCACCCTCCTCTATTAGCCTAGCATTTGACATAATCTACACTTCAGATCTAGATAGAGCATAACTCTGTCCATTTTGTATTGTTTTTGGATGGATAATTTTTTTTTTTTTACGTACATGTATATAACAAAATTCTATATATATATATATCTATTTATTATTTGATACATAGAAAAGAGATTGTCAAATGACCATCACCGATATGGTTGTTTTTGGATGGATATTTTTTTTTTATATACATGTATATAAAAAATTTCTATATATATCAATTTATCATTTGATACGTAGAGAAGAGATTGTCTAATGATATATTAATGTATGTAAATTTACTATGTGCAAAATTCTTATTTTTTGGATATATATTTATCAATGATGGTATCATTAGTACAAAATTTTAAAATTAAATATTATTATATGTTTTCATAATACTAGATATATTATACCATAACACTAAATATATGATTAAATTTTAAAAAAAATATTTTATAATTTTTTCATTTTGTGAATGTAATGAAATTATATATATATATATATTAACAAAAAGAAACACATTACTGAAAGAATGGGCAGAGCCCTAAAGAATACAAAACTGTGCCAACCTAAACCCTGCAAAATTAAAACAAGTGCCTCTAGGCGGTCATACAAATCTTATCTAATCACCAAACTTTAGAAGTATTACAAGGCAACTCTACAATGCATCCATCCCATTAGATCCATGCTTAGCCAATGAGTCCACAACTTAATTTCCTTTCTCTAAATGTGTGATGAATATCAACCTTCACAAATTCTGCAAGCCACTTAATATCCCTCCAAATCTGCAATAAAAGCCCGAGGTATTTGACTCTTTCCTTTGAACCATACAACAATAAGTTGAGAGTCAGTCTCATCCCAAATTGATGATAAGCATAACAAAAGACCAATTTGCAATAGATGATGGTTTAATAAGAATGCTAATATCCTTAAGCCATTGGTAGACTTTAACAATAACTCCATTCACATTCAAGTTAGAAGCTTCAAACTTCCTTCCATTTTTTAATTTCCAAATTTCCTAGAGGATAACAGTAAGGTTGTCAAAACGTATCTTGGACACATTTTATTTTTTATAATTTTATGTACCAATTCATTTGGTATCACGTATCGTAAGTTTTTTAAATATAGTCATTTTATAATATGAAAACACAATTATCAATAAAAGATACATAAACATAGTATAGAAGTACAAAATAGACATAATATAGCATGATAACACAAATATCATATCAACCATTGTAAATTGTTATACATTGGGTATTTTTTATATTAATTGTCATTTAAATATTAAACAAAAGAGATAAATAATATTAGTACAACCGTAATTACTAAAAACCT
Organism: Embelia ribes; assembly: GCA_001753735.1. Classification (NCBI taxonomy): domain Eukaryota; kingdom Viridiplantae; phylum Streptophyta; class Magnoliopsida; order Ericales; family Primulaceae; genus Embelia; species Embelia ribes. The sequence goes on from MKEJ01089713.1 coordinate 13,566, forward strand.
AAACCCTTTATATCAAGCGGCTTTGTCTGCTTTACGCAAATTAATTTTCAACCTTTTTCCTCACCTCAACCCCGAATTTGATTAGACTCAAATTCATGAGTATGAGATCCCAATTAGATGTAAATTTGATTTATAGTCTTTTCAATTCGATTAACATTTCTTAACATTTGATGTCATTTGATTCAAAATTTGATTTTGAAGTGCCGACTCATTTCTTTAGTTGTTAACTTCTAGTTTTAATTTTAATTTTTAACTTATAAAACTATGTATATATATATATATCGGTGATACATATTCAATAAACGATACGTATCGTTTCGTAAGAGACAAATGTGTATAGACTGATATCCAATCAAAATCGAGGCAGAGCAATGTTACACATGAAAACCTTCCAAAACGTATCGTATTGTACAAACGTCTTTTGTCTCGTAAGAGATTGACAATCATGGGCTAATCCTTTAGACTGATTCCACCAAGAGATACATTTACCTCTCCAATTCATGCCAACCACAACATTTATGTCAAATAGAGAAGCGAAATGAGACCAGACTTTAACTGCTATATTACTATCATTGAAAAGATGATCATTAGATTCCATGTTAGGGTGCACAACACCATCATTTTGAAACAATGGGAAAGCTACATTTTCTAATTCTCTCAACAGAAAATGTTTACCTTTTTAGGAAGCTAAGTTTTTCAAACAAACATAGAGACCAGTTGGTTGCAACGTTTCTAGCTACCCTCCAAGCTAACTCGGTAGAAAAGATACCATGAACTTCCGAATAAGATTATCAGAATGACTTGAGAGCGATAGAATTAGAATACACAAAACTTCATGTCTCCTATAGGCTTACATAAAAAAGAAAGGAAAAAAACAAAGAAGTGGTTATTTTTCACCATAGCAGGGCTAAGAAGATTAAAATGTCTCGGATATTTTGCCTTTAAAAATATGGCAAACAGGGACTCAGAAGAAATAATGTTCCAAGCCAGCATACAATGCAGAGCAACCATCACTATCTACAGAGATCTAGACAATCATCCACTGCCATTCCTCGCGATAATTGATTCGTGTTTTGAAAATACCATATAATATGATACGATATATGATTGAATGATAATTTCTATTATTACCACCGGCATTCAACCCCCGTTTCCTTGACTTCCAACCGGGGGCCATAGTAAGGGACTACAACGGCTGTCGTCCCTCTTTGGGTCGTTAAGTAAGAAATTATTATTCAACTTAAAAGAACATTTTCCATTTTATTTTTCGTGTTTAGGACCTTGATTATTTTATCCGACCACTTGGAGTTTGACTGGAACAGCTTTAGTCCTTAAGTACTGCTGCCTCTGGGCCATGCCAAATTTGACTTCACCAATTTAATAATTGCCAATGGTGTTTTTCAAAAAAGAAGCGCTTAACGATTGTGGGTGGTTGTGGGTACCAAATCTACAGTTGTGATGGTTTCATATAGGAGTATCTATCAGAATTCATAGTCTTCAAAACAATGCAAGACATTCGTATGGCGTAATTTAAATTTTTGGTATTATACTGTTTACCTAATTAAGTACTCCTTAAGACCAAAAAAACATGTATCAATAGGAACCCAAGCTTGGGATGCATCCACACTTATCAGTAAAAAATCAGCATTACTAATTAGTTCAACTTATTTCACTAATACTTACCACTACAATAACTCAACTACCACCAAAAGAAACACATATTTTAAACTCCTTATTCACACATTCACATGCACATTTGGTGCATGCATATATATTATCCGAAGAGGAAGACATACCATAGTGAACTTGGCTACTAAAGTTTGATAAGGAATGACTTATTAAGACCATTATGTAGTACGCGTGGATGCCTCTAATTCTGAAAAAAGAATTTGATATGAGTACTTTAAGACTTCAGGAAAGAAGAACAAAATCCATATACACGAGGTGCTATTGATGTTTCCTAAAACCCCCACAGAGGAGTTTATTCAATAATACATCAATCATGAACCCTCGCCAACAAAAATCAGACTGAACAATTGATATGAACCAATAAATTATAATCACAATCAGGGTAAATTACTGAAGAAAAACAGAGAATTTATACAAAGCCACCAAATTATCACACTAACCCTTATGATGTGATTTCGATAAAGAGAAAAACCTCGCTAATTCAGTAATTTTACAATAAAATTACAAAATTGTAAAACCATTACAACAATGACATTTATAAAGAATCAACAAACACAGTCAGGTGGTTCTTCCTAATGTCTCATAATGTGCGGGAAAGGTATGAATCCTAAAGGTTCATTTGACACTGTTTCAGCTTTTTTACTGATTAGTTTTGTTTCTAAATGTGATCCCCAAAAATTGGTCTTGTGTAGGTAACAGCTCATAATTCCTCATTTCCACATGCAGACAATAACAAGCAATACTGTATCAGTAAAAGCGATCCAAAACTAACCTTTAGTCAATCAGCATCCTCGATTTTCACTGTTTGACAGCATTTGTATGGGCTGATAAATTGCATGATATCAGTTTCTGATGATTTATGCTCAATTACTTGGTACTGTACAGAGAAGACCATGTCCAGCATCGTGCTCCAAAGGGTACATGGTGGTTCCTTTCACGTATTTTTGATGCTCAATGGCAGGTTTTCTAAGGCCTGAAGTTTGTTGTCGCTTTGCTTTAGCTTGCTTCTTGACTATAGAACACGCACCCAATGGATCATTAGATCCTGCCCCCACCCTCCTATTAACAATATAAAGTTGATATAAAGTAAGAATAATAGCCCATTAACTACTGTTTTATTGCGTTATAATCAGAATTTCATTGATGATCTGCATGCGTTTCATCTCCATGTTGAATTCCCATAAATGAACTATGATTCATTTACATAAATGAAGTGGTGATGATGAAACTCAGAAGTACCTCAGAAGTTTCTCTGATGCAAGCCTAGCAGCAGTAATAGTACCACGGTCAGGTACCCACTTAATGACACGGTTTGGATCAGTTCGCATTGGAGAGTGAATCTTAATAAGCTTCAAATGAAAACAAAATTAGGACTGAGGCACCGATATAAGATATCTCATTTATTATCAGATAAAAGTACTTCCAATCTGAAAGGCAAAAAATTCATCACATCGCTGTACACTTACTCCCAGACACTCCATCATCTGATAATATGCTCTACCTTGTAGAGGAGTATGCCCTTTTCGAGATTCTGAGAAATACCTAGTCCTAAAACAAAGTTAACAAGACACTTTCATGAGTTTAACCTTTTTTGTGCTCTCTCATCTAAATAAACAAAGTCAGTTTGAATTCTATCATGCGTACCATTCTTTATACCCCGGATCAACAGTGAAACCGTACATGTCAACAGTGTCACAAATGGAGAGAGCAAACTCAAGAGCCTTGAGCCCAGTTCCTTTTGCTGCTGAACCAAAAGATGCACCTAACATGAGGTATACAGGATTGCGAATTGGGATTTCCTGCACACACCATAACAAAAAAACTACGATTTAATGAAATGATGTAGTCTAGGTTGAAAAGCAAAGAGGAAAATACTAAAATGACAAGGACAGAATGATCAAGAGTTCGATTATCCTTCCAATCATTTGTCGCTGTAAAAGATAATACTTGCAAACAAGCCAAAACATACTTCCACATTAATATATGGAAAACTTTTCCATTGCAAGTTAAGCAGGAAGAGTGAAGTAGCAAGACAAAAACAGTAGAATATTCAACAGAAAAACAGAAATTTATATTTGAAATATAGTTTTATGAGCTTATTTTTACATATAAGATTTCCAATATTACGCTAATTTCTTCCTCCGTGATATCGCAGCAGAAAGAATTATATGAGTGATTCACGACTCAATTGGGAAAAGAAGTAGACCGTTTTCATACCTGAATCATTTTGTTCATGATATCATGAATGGTTGTCTTAACAATGAGTACCTCCTTTCCCGCATCTGTTAACAGAAAAACATTACGATACTTCTAGTTAATGAAATGTGCTACAAAAGGGAACACCGTCACTTTAGTCTTTACCATATAATTCTGCAACTTTATCAAGGGCTTTAGCAGATCCTCTATTAAGAAGGCGAAATGTACTTTTTGTGCCCACATATTCGGTATAATTCTGAAAGAGTTTCAAGATGGAGAAGAAAAAGCACAAGAGAAAAAGATTTAAACTGATTATATAAGAAAGAGTGAATAGAAAACTAAAGAGAAGTCCATAACGTTGGCAAAACCTGGATTGGAGCTCCATTTTCCCTGAGAACAGCATCATAACCATCTATTTCATTTCCAAACTTAGTCTTCAAAAGATCTCGTGAATTCCCGACCACAGCGCATCGCGCAAATTGTCTAGGTAAATACGGAGGTGTTTCAGGAAGAACCAAAGAAAGCTTGTCCAAGCATAGACTCTTATTTTGACAGTTGTTGCTGCAATCAAAACCACACAATTTCAGATCAAATGGAAAAAATTCTACTCTAATTGATTATTGGTGGCTTTCGACGAAATTGTAGCTCAAAATCATTGAATAGCTTCTCGAATAAGTTACAACGTCTTAACAGAAACCATCGAGATGGAACTTCAGTTTCTAACCCAATTTGCTCAAATTCTTCCGTAGCCATACCAGGAAGAAAACACATTTACAAGATAGCAACAGTTGGATAATTGGAAATACTAAGACTTCAGGACGTTACCAATTTTCAGAAGGATCACAACTTATAAACTATCTGTACCTGAGCATTAATTTTTATAGCACTAGAATCATGCAGACGACTTACAGATTTATTCCCTTATTTATTCTTCGCCATGCATAGTCCACCCATCCGTTGGGTAAAGCATCAATGAATTCCTTGGTAAGTATTGTGGTACTGTTCCTCACCTGTGTAATTTAGCTGACTAAATAAAAATCAATTAAAGAGAAAAAGGTATTCTTTTGAAAGCAAAAATCGAAGAGATGAAGAAATGGAAGCAAAATTGCAAACTCACCAGTTCCCATGTTGCCACAGCTTCACAGAGGTTAAAAGTAAATGACAAACCTTCAGCTTCTCCCGTTTTGGGATCAATCTGTTTTGGACATTCAGATCATATCAGAGTGAAGAAAAAAATAACTGCAATTAACAAAAAACTTAACATTGCAGTGTTGGTTGGGTGTGATGCTAACACGCCATCATAATATCTAAAAGTTATGGTTTGTCTGAAATTTGGGAAGGGAATGCATGCACTTGAAAGATCAAAAAGAGCAGGGGATGTGAAATTTTTGGTCATGGTATAATGTCCCGAATAGCAAATTCTCATGACATCTCACAAAAACAAAATAATTAAAGCGTTGGTAACCTACCCATTTAGAGTCTGTATCACTTGGAAATCGCAGTGTTGTTTCACATAAGGATTTGCCACTTAGAGCTCGTAAACCTAATCCATTTGAACTCTGCATAAAACATTGCAAGCTATTGTAAGCCAAAGCATCAAATTTAAACCAAATGATGAAGAAGCAAAAACCTGAAAAATTGAATGTCAATCAATCAACAGGAGAAATAGAGCTACAGTAGGGCTCATACATGAATTAGGAGAAGCTAATTACTGATTAAAATCAACAATGTCTATAAACATGAAGTATGCTTGAAAAAATTGAATCGTCAAACTTATAAAAGAACTCAAATCCTATGAACTATATGTCTATATCTGAGGCCATAAAACATAACACAAAAAAGCATTGATTCAGCATCACAGTGAAGAGACCAGAACCAACCCCACGGTGCCCAGGTATGAGATTCAGATCTGCAAGGAGTCGGTGAGGCTTGCAGGGTTTGCAACTTAGGCTTGAAGATTGGATAAATAGAGGAGCAACTGGAGCTTCACAGTGGCTATTTCTTTGTTTCATTTTTGTTTGTTTAGATTGCTTGGTACTTTATTTATTTCTTTTGCTTGCGTGCAGTATATTTTATTTCCTTAGTAGGTCCCTAGATTTTGGATAATTTGTTTTTAGTTGTTGAACCATTTAAAAACTTCTAAACTCTTGTTAGGGTTTGTTATCGGTGAAATAATATTTGGACGGCTAGGGTTTCCACAACACTGCAAGTTGTGAGTTGGTAACACCGTGAATGGGATTGTTACCGGATTGATTCATCGCAAATGATCAATACCATTGCACTCTTTCAAACCTGTTCTTCAAAATTCACCAATCCAAACATAAATTCAGAATAATCCTACACCTAATAGTTCAACAGCATCCTCAAGTTTTATTCATAACTCAACATATCCTACCTTTGGGAACATGAGAATTTGAAATCAAAGAATTCATGAATGTTGGATGTACAACTAGAGTACATTTGGAAAGTCATTTATAATCATAATTTGATATGCAGGTTGTATGTTCCTACACTTATTCGACTACTACTCAAACCCCAAATAATTTCAAATCCCACAATCAAAATGCAACATCACAGAAAATGCGAGTTACAGTTGCACTAGGAAATAATTTCAATACCTCATATTATAACAGATCAATAAAAACAATTTCAAATCCCGCAATCAAAATGCAACATCACAAAAAAAGTATATAGAGAAACGAAGAAATAGAAAAAATCTCACCACACACTTCTGGAAACTATTCTTCAGAGCTTGAAAAGCTTCAATGTCTTCATCTAGAAGCTGATTTGGATCATCTTCACAATAATAATCAAAATTAATCCAATTAATACAAAAATTCAGCATACTCTAGCAAATTAGCGTGTGCGTGTGTGCGTGTGTATGTATATATATATATATATATAGAGAGAGAGAGAGAGAGAGAGATGTATGTATACTTACAGTCATTAGAAACGCCGTTAAGGTAAATGAGAATAGCTGCGAATCCGGAGAAAAGAGCGAGTATAAAAGCCAATTGTAGAAGCTTCATCTGACTATATTTAAGAAATTGAGGGAAATTCAACTCTATTATGGATCCGAGGAACGAAGGGCGAGAGAGAGAGAGAGAGAGAGGGAGGGGACTGCTTGATCTGCAGATGTTCTTGCTTACTGAGAAACGATTCAGTACGGTACTTCTCGTTCTTTCCATTTTTCATAATTTCTACAGTACGATTTTTCTTTGTAGGAATTAATTATAATTTTTCTCAAAAAATATTTAAAATATTAGTTAAGATTAAAAAAATAATTTTTCCTATTTATTATAATTTATATAATAATTTTAGTAATTTTAAACAAAATTTTTTAAATCAGGTGTGATTTCGAATATATAAATTTTTAATTAGAAAAATGAGTTTACGTGAATTTATTTATTTATTTATATATAAAATGACGAAAACCGGTGTAAGTGCTCCTACAGAAATGGTTCCTATAGTTTCGCAATTAATTCTGTTTGGTGCCCGTAGTTTTAGTTTGTATCCTAAATGGTATCCATATATTGAGAACAAGTGAGAAATTTGGTCCAAGTTTTGAGAAAAGATTGCATCTGAAACTAAAGAGACCAAAATTCAGTTTTTGCTCAAACTGTTGGAACCATTTCTTCAATGGACTATGGCATTAGTTTCCAATGTAATAACATGGCCCAAAGAAAAATATATAGTGAAGTTTGGAGAAGTTAAGCCCAAAAGAAACGTATGGATTTAAAGAGAGAAATTATATACTTTTTTGATAATGCTAAAACACAATCGTGATTGTATAATTTTAATAATTTATCTCAGGCTCTCACCATGCATACGGACATTGCAACCAATATCACATGTTCGTAGTTGGCTTGTATTTATAGAGTTTCGATATGGACGGAGTTTGTGTGTGGAAATTGAATATTGGAAAACTGCAATCGATCAACCGATGTTTCATAGCTGTCCAAATCTCGTTTCGTTTTTGTTTCTGTTTTCAGTTTCCCTAAGGTAACATAGAACACTTTTATAAAGCGTACCAAACCTGCAATCTACTCATTAGAATGTATGATCTGGCCCATATGTTTAGCCCGAATAATGAATAAATTTGTTCAATGTAAAATCATACCAAGTAGTTGCTTCCTTTTACAATTTGTTCAATGCACTATTGATAGCAAAAATCGTCTACTAACCGAGGAATGCAACCACTCATGTTGCTACAAATCACAAATTATTGGCCCACATGATGTTCTACTTTAGCTCGTGAGCCCATTCTAAGGAAGCACAAATTTGTACACCTTCGTCAAACCCATTTTCCAAGCTGATCCTCGTACATCTCTACATATACACTAGTTTGTAACTCCGTGCGATACACGGTTTGGTTGCAATTATTATTATTATTATTTTATATATATGAAACACAATAAATATAAAATATTATAAATTTTTAAGCCATGGAAACAAAATTCAAATATTATAAGTTCTATAGCCACCTAGTATTAATCTGCAGGCATATCAATTATAGTAAAATTATTTATTTAAAAATTAAATTGCAATATGTGAAGTAGCACAAATTTTAAAACTTTAAATTAAATTTTAGTCTAACAGTCATAAGAAATCATAAAATATTTGTATATGTAAAGATATATAAAAGAACTTAATATGGCTAATAAATTTAAATTTAAACAACTAAAAAAAATGTAGATTTGACGATTATAAATTTAATTATACCTCATTATTTTTATCATTCACACCTGGTACTTTCTCTCTATTACTATTGGTTTCTAGCAATGGCCTATACATCTATTCCAATAATTTAGAGCCTATTTTACTACTTATACTAACTTTAATTGCCATTTTCAAATAACGGCTTAAATGGGATTAAATTTTCATTTATTTGCAATCATATTTTTTATGAGCAAGCTTTTATGCAAGAAATCGTAACTTGTAACATCCCAAAATTTTGGGTGAATTTTTTGCATTTTAATAATATTATATAGTCCGATATAATACTATTAATATGTATTTATTTGGCGTGATATTGTATTTGTAGTGTTCATGATTATGTTTAAGTCTGATGTGAATATTGTGGTTATTAGTAAGACTTGGAGACGAGGGTATTAGTGACGAAAAGTAG
>MKEJ01089719.1:0-16965 GCA_001753735.1 Embelia ribes
AATATGAAATTAATCATACCTGAGAAGATAACCTTCAACCTGACACTTTCTAAACTGTTCGACTTGTCAATCCACAATGCGAATAACCATTGAAGCTTCCCAAAGGTGTATAAACACCCCTTCTGCAATTTCTCGCTAAGCTTCGTCTACGGTTCCCCGAACACTACTTCTTGATTCTTAATAAACACCGAGCTATGCCTCTCTTATGGCCATGATCCTGTACATGAAAATGGTCCATATAATTTAAGGAAAATAATTCCCATTTTTATTTTGCCAAACACTATAGGCAATCGAGGCATCGCCCCCGAAAAGACGAGACAACATAATTTATACCAATATATAGGCAATGTAATGGCGAGTAAGAATTGTATATACCTCGAAGCCAAATAGTGGGTGGAATTAGATGAAATCGTATAAAAACTTTAAAAATCCCCAAAACTTCAACTTCCAAATCGACCTAGCAAACGGCTTCAGATCAATGCAAAAACTACGAGTAAAATACTCTACTAATCACAGCGAACAATAATATGAATTTTAATTTTAAAAATCTCTCAAAGCCCCCGAATAGAGTAAACACAAACGAGCAAAAGGAGTAAAGCAGCTTACCTAATCGTGGACTCTGCGTCGCGATGATCACGAATATAACGTTTTGGGATTTTTCCGAGCACCTGAGCTCATTGAATAGCGAGCTCCAACCTTTAGTTCCCTTCTTCTTCTCCTCCCGATCTGGGTTCTGTGTATATATATATGTAAAAGAAAAAGAAAATGGGACCTACGGAATTTGGGCTGCTGATGTCATTCCATTTTTGGCTCCGTTTTGACAACTCTGTGCTTCGAATTGGCTTGTCATCAAAACACAAAAATTGTAGATAATTGAATCTTCTTTCCAACAACACTTGTAGATGCAAATCAGACTTACAGTTTGGGAGATATGGCCAAAAAACAGATAAAGTGTCATAAAATCTGATAACAGTTTTTAAACATTTCGGATCTCGATTTGACCTATCTATGCTTCGAATAAAATTATTTATAAAACACGAAGTCGTAGATAATTGAAATATCTTTCTAACCATATATTATAGACCCCTATCAGATCATGGTTTGAAAGATATTAATTTATTACCGAGACGATGTTACCGCTACGACTTAATGCAATCAACACTTAAAAATTCTTAAGTCCAACTCTCGAATCCGCTACTCCACACACTTATCCACACTATTCTAAATCACTATAACACACGTCTCCAAGTTTTGTTAACCACCACATTACTTACACGAGACTTAAAATCTATTACAAACACAATGAACACCACTCCACACCAAAATAAATACATAATAATAATATTATATCAGACTATATAATATTATTAAAATGTGAAAAATTCACCTGAAAAATTCGGAATGTTACAATGTATCATTCATTCATGTTTGGCATTCCATTTTCAAGATTCGAGAAAAGCGTTACTTTTTATGAAAATGAAAATTTGATGGAAATTTATTTAAATGAGAAATTGGAAATGAATTTAAAAGTGTTTAGAATTTGAAAATGAGATTTTCAAATGGAAAGTGTTGAAAGTGTTGACGAGTTAACGTATTGAAAATATGTTAGAGCAACGAAACACAAGCGTTATTGAATTTAAAGGCATTGATGATTTGAAATCTCAGATTTTAAAGTGTAGTTTAGAAAATGTGTTGAGTTGCATTTATTGAGAATTTAAGTCGTTTTTTATTTCTTTTTTAGAAACGTTTTGCCTTTTTATATGTTGAAAGTAAAGAGAAAGCTCGGTGCCTTTTGTGAAAGTTGGAAAACTTGATTAGGGATTTATTTATTATAGTCGTGTCCCGCGAGGAGTGTGGATTATAGACGTGTTGAGACACTAGTTCCTACCTTTGTGCATTGTGTTGTGTTGGTGTTGGACAATGTTGAGTTTGCATTGCATAGACATTGCATTGCATACACTATTATATGTTGCATTTTACATATATTGGTATCACATAGCATCACGTTTATCGTGTTATTTAATAGGCTATCTCATATATTTTTCTTTTCTATTTTGGTATCATAATTGCGTTGTAGGTGCGAAGATGGGTGACGGACCTCGTTGAGGCTGCTTGGATGATTCTTGTACATATTTTTGGAACTATAGATAATGTAGTTATTTTGTATTGTATCCTCCTTATTCATGATGTTTATTATTTCTAGGCATTGTGTAGCGAATGTGTAGACTTATATTTTTGTATTACTTTTTATTGTCGCCTTATGTGGCTAATGTTGTATTAGCCAAGCACAAGTTATAATATATTATTATGGTGTTGATCAAGCATGCAGCTTGTTTTATTTCTGTAAACATGGCGTTTACTTTCTAGTGTTGATATATAATTGTATGCAGCATATACATATATTTAATTTGTGCACTCTGAGTTTTACTATGTTGTAGAATAAGTTGTATAGCTTGCGAAGTAGCATTGTTTTCCTTTTATTTTGTTTTCTTTAAAAGTATATATTTTTCTTTTCCTTTTCCTTAAAAAGGGAAAACAGCTCACCTCCCGGGTTTAATGGGGTTCGGGACGCGAAATAAATTGAACATAGTCTTCAATGTTCCAAACAAGAAAGAGGTGTAATAAAGAAAAATAATATTAACTAAAAAAAAATAATCATGCACAAAAAAAATCAAAGCTGTAATGCCCTGAAAATTTCACACTTTAGCCTTGAATAGTCAACTGATCGAAATTAAGCTGTGCATGTTCTATTCAAGTATTCTAAAACAACTTCTACTGTGCTTCTACATCGATTTCTATAAGTGTTCTGCTATATTCTGGAATTTGCTCGGAATTTTAAAACAAATGAGGTTTCAAACTTGATAACGAGCCTAATTGTAGCATTTTACAAACAATTTCATATGAGAGAACCATGTTTTGACAAAATTTCACTTTTCTCGAGATGAGACAGTTGTGCATGTTAAGTATATGACTTTTAGAAACTTTTGCAGTTACCAATTAAGTATTAAAATTTGATTTAATCGATGAAAACTCATATTTTTTGCATAAGCAGAACAATCAATCGACTGATTTGTTAGAATCAATCTACTAATATGTTTAGGACAGAAAAAAACTGAGTTGTATGCATGTCTTTTTCAGTTGTAAACACCTCCCAAACCCAGAGACCCAAAGGTTTGGACGATACCTTACCATAATACCATTGCATATAAGAGAAACCGACCTTTCAACTGATAATTTGTGAAGAAAACAGAAGGTACAAGTTAGTTACGAGTAGTAAACCCTACGATAGGTAATGCATAATATTGGATGTTAGCTATTTTGTATATATTTTCCTTGTCACGAGAAAATATGTTATGTGGTAAGATGTATGCGATATGTGGAAAATTTTACATCAGAAATATTGGCATGAAAACTGTGTGAAAAATGAATTGGCGATAAAACCTTTACGAAAAGAAGATGATTTCTGATGTGTGGAGGATGTGTGTGCATAGAAATATTTATTGGGAAACATACCATAGTGTGTGAAGATAATCCAAAGAATTTGTGACTTGAGCCATGACAGGCGCATAACATTTTTGTGAAAATAAAACCTGGATTATTAAGCTCATTTGGAAACCGGAGACCAGTTTCCCCAACATAATAATGTTTGGTCGGGTTTCATGCGAGGCTTAAGGTGTAGAGGGGCACCCACCAAAAATCTTTATGCATAAAGTCTTGAGGAATTGAGGTCTCAAGTTTGTATACAATATTACACCAGAGACTAAATAATGTGTGTGGCGATGCGTGCTTGGTTGCAAGATGTGCGGTGTGTCCCTTATACTATACATATCATTTCGAATACTTTTCATCAACTAATCCCATATGTCTTTTGTTCATCAATTGGCAGCTCAAAAAGTCTGCGCTTCGGGCGCATAAGAAGTTTAAATCGAAGCAGGAAATAAGGTGGCTCCCTAACGGAGCTTAGGGTGCATCTAGTAATCCTGGTTATAGTTAAAGAAAGTTGTTAAGTTGTAGGAGTATTTTATGTATTAAAGGTTTAAAGGTAGAAATTTCTAAGTTGAATATTTTGTAACGTGTCAAGTCATTTTCACGTAAAGTTTCTATATTCCAAAGCTCATATTTTAGTAAAAGTATGTACTTTGCAATATATGATTACTGCCGTGTTGGATATAATAAAAATTGCATTGTGAGAAGTGAGGGCATTGTGGGTAGTTTTGACCGAGGCTTTGTGTAAAATTATATAATACTTTCTAAAATCTCATGTGTCGATTTGTGGGGCGTGACAGAAATTAAAGAAAATAAAACCAAAAGAAAAGAAAAGAGAAGAGAAATTAATATACAACAAACGACCCTAAGTAAAGGTCAACCATACCTAGATGTATCCCATAAATCTAACAATCTAAGAGCTCTCCTATCGTAGCCTCTTTCGTCACAAGCTTGTATTTTACCTTCTCTACCAGGAAGACTAAAATTTCCAGACTATCCCCGGACTTATTCGTAGGTATGTATTTATTTTTGTTAATGTTCTTTCTCTTTCATTAATCTCTCCACTAACTAGCGACATCTCTAAGCCACCATCATTGAATTTAATCCTATTGTCAAATAATAAGTACTATAACTTAGTATCCTCATGCACTCTTATAAGTTTTCCATCTACTTTCTGCACCAACTCATCCATGAAATCCAAATTATCAATTTCTAGATTATTTAGACTAACATCCTGTTTGTCCGGTATTTATATATAAATTTGATTATAACAAGGCACGAAATAATTTTCCAAATGAGATTACCATTGATAACTGGATTGAGAAAACTCGAAAAATGATCCACTGATTCATCCATGGGAAAGTCAATAATAGGACCTGTAGTTTGTGAAGGGGTGGTCGGGTCCGGATATGGCTTCATCAGTGATTTCTCTAACCTCTGCCTATTAACCAACTAAGCTAGCTCACCTATCTTATTACTATTTTTTTTTTATCTCCCTAGTAATTTTATTCATCCCATTAGTATATTTATTCTCAATTCTATCAAATTGAGTTTCATCCTAACTGTAATAAGGTGGCTCACATGAACTTGTATGCATTGTTTCTTCATAACAATTATTTTGCCCCTTTAGATATTATGAAATAAAAACAAATAGGCAACCATACAAATCATGTTCATAAGTTCTACAATTTACATAGTAAATATCCCGATATGTCATGTTATTGTTGAAAAAATAGTAAAACATGAGATCTAGATATTCCTCAATTGATGTGCCTTTACGCATACGATTAAGATTTACTATGTTATAAAAATATATGAAATCATCTAACCCATGTCATACAGTTTGACATAAAACAGTATGATCAATAAAATAAAGGAATACAATAACCAAACATTGGTCGAATGATGAAAAATTGCGCATGCTATTTAATATGCTTGGAAAAATATTTTTTACATTCCCAAATTTCATGTTTTTCTTGGCAGAAATTGCAATTACTCGTATGCAGGAGGGAAAGTTTGTTCAGAGACTAAGAGCAACTTAATTTTCTTTTCAAAATTTTCAAAAATTTTTACTAAAAAAATATGAAAAATAATTAAATTCTCAATAATCCATTTGAGGAGTTATCAACAATAGCTCCAAAATTTTGATATCTCCTAAAACGTGCAGAATTTAACCAAGCAAGTCTACTAGGGAATAATGTAGTTTTACCGGTAAGATACCGAATTCATCGTTCTCATGGACTTCTACTGATCTAGAAAATCTAAGCTTTAATCTTGTTAAAACAACTTCAATTCAAGTAATTAATTCTCTAAATTACTGCTACTTTTAAAATCAGGTTTTTCTTGTTTCCCATAGCAGAAAATATGAAAACAATAAATGATTAAAGTCCTACCTTTTAGTAGTGATTCTGTTACCTTTGCTTTCTCCCCCAATTCCTAATTATTAAACTCCGTCTAAAATTAAATATAATTCACTAGGATGCTAATTCTGGTTTACTCTAATTTAGAGTATCATTAGCTGTTTGTTAGACACTATAACTACTTATAAACGATTTATAAGCTGACTAAATATATTAAATAATTCTAGAATATATAATTAATCAGTTTTGGATTACATTTTACAATCTTGTTCAATTTATTATTCATTAGAGAATAAACTAACTACCTTCATCACCTTAGGGTAACAAGAAGAATAACATCTTACGACAATATTAACAAAAACAATAATAATTGAAAATAAGAATTTGAATAAATATTTATTAATGGACGAAGTAGAAGGCCATTCCTTGAGAAGTGTCACAAGTGTCTTAGAGATAAAGCGTCTGGTAAGCTGTAGCATACAGAGAAAACTTCACTATGAAAATAATTAACAATGAATGAAAAATACAAACAAATTTAGGATTTTAAGCCTCTAGCTTAACCCTAGGTTTTATCTAGTCCGTTAGATCAATTTTATATCATATTTTCGGGATAAAAATTATATAATTAAGAATGTCTCGAAGCTAGCATGTATAGAGTACATGACCTGGATTTAACAAGTTCGACCTCACTTGGACCGCTCTAATAGGGATTTTGACCGATCGAAGTGAGATTCGGCTTGTCAAAACTCTTTTATCTTAATTCTCTGTTTCTTTGGCAATCTCTTCTATCTTCAACCTTGAAACATTTCTCAACCATATTCGAAGTGTCTTAAATCTTCTAATTTAGTTACTAAGAACCTCAGAAAAATCCAACTCGTCAAATTCGTTTTGTTTCGTGCTCAAAATTGTGCATTTTCTTCACATTTTATCTACAACGGACAGCAAACCAATTAATAACGAAATAATACCAATACTTTGCTCTAATTGCGAGTAAAGCAATGATAAATGCACGATAAATAAGTCTTCATTTTGTAAGTTTTACAGTCCAATCATCTTATAATTGGGCTATATTTATTATTTGTTTCCGATGCGATTTAGAAACCGTATCTTAATTTTGTATGTCTCTCTCCTTTTCTTAAAAAAGGTGATAATACTATTTTAATTTTTGCAGCAAATAGAATTTTGTGTAAACTAGGGGGAACATTATTGTAATTCATAATTAGTTTTTCATCTGCTGAAGCGGGAAAGCGGGAAAGCATAAAATCATTAGATACATATATATCGACACAGGGTGTGTGTGTGCGAGAGAGAGAAAATGGTGGAGAATACGGTGAGCGAGGAGTTGCAAAGCTTGCTGGAAGCGATAACTGCCTCAGACGTAAGCTTATTTCTCTCCTAATCGAAAAATTTCCCCCTTTTGTGCTTATTTTTATTTTTTTTTGTTCATATAATCGTAATGTGTGAATGAAGTAACCCAAATTGTGCTAATGACCTGATATATGTAATTATATGTTTATATTATCTTTAATTTTGGTATATTTTTACAACGGATTGGTTTAAATCGGATTGTGTTTCCAGAGTTAGGGTTTTTAGAACACGAGTTTCAGTTTGGGTTATGTTTGGATAAAACAATTAGACTATGAGTGGTTTAGTTTTGGGAAATAAGCTAGAGACAGTGGATCTTATTAAAGTAACCCAAGTTGTGCTAAGTAGATGATATGTGAAACTATAGGATCTCAAATTTCAGCTTGTTTTGGCAATGGATTGGTTTAAATTGAATTATGTTCCAGTTTTTAGGGTTTGTGAAATGCGATACGAGTGGTTCAATTATAGGCTATGATCTAAAGACAATGGAGCCTAGTGTTGTGGACTTTAACTCTTGGCAAGAAAATTTACGTACTTTTTTTGCTTTGAGCTGTGAGTTTGTTGGATGTGTTACTTACATTTGAAATTAGCAATTTTGTTGATTTTGCAATCAGCTCAGAATGGTTATGAATGGTTTTATAATATGGTATGAGGTAGAAGTAATGAGTTTAGAGTTTTGGTATCTAATCTGCGCACAAAGTTGAATTTATGTTTCTTGTTTTGGGCATCATCGGCAACCAATTAGTGATATGTAAAATTTGTCGAATTTTCAATTAGCTATGAGTGGTTCAATTGTAGGGTATGAGTTAGAAGTAGTGTGACTAGATTATGGCCCTTAATACTTGGAAAAATAATTTACATATGTTTTTAGTTCTGAGCTGTAGCCGAGAATGAATGTGTCATTTACATATGAACCTGGCACTATGATGAACGTGCAATTAAATCCAAGCGGAAATGAACGGTTCAACTATAGATTTATTGGATATGATCTGAAAGTAGTGGAGCACAGAATTACATCCTCTTGGCACAAAATTTTGCTTTTGTTTATTGTTTTGGGCTGTTACTTTGGGATGAAACTGACACTTCTGTTAAATTTGCAATTAGCTCTGTAAATCTTCATTTCTTTTGCCACAATTATTTTTCCTGTGATGTTTACAGTTTTCCGTGTTGCAGGTTGTTGAAAGCCGCATTGAACTACTTGCCAAACTCGGGGAATGTGGTTTATTTGGGAAATCCGAGTTGGATTCTCTTATTGCTTCCCTTACAGTATCCTCTCACTCCTGGCCCCTTTTTATGAGGTGTACTCCTACCAATGTAATTAGCACTTGTTTAGACACCAGAGTACATAATGTGAAACATATTGATGCTCTTTTGGCAATTAGCCAAATGAAGAAAAATAAATTACAATCAATACATACTTAGAAATATTAAGTTTATGATTTTGAAGCCCTACAATTCCTCTGAGTTGCAATGTATGTGTGTGCTTAAAACACATGGTCTTAAGTGTTAGCCATGTATGATTGGAAGAGAGCCTTTTCTATGTTACTCCTTATCAAATTACTTGCATGAGGATATGGCATGTAAAACACAGACTGTCTTAGTTTTGTCGTGTCCCTTATGTTTTATGTTCTTGCATTTCTAAAGCATAATATCAACTTCTTTGTTTTGTGTCAGTAGTAGGGATGCAAATGAACCGAGTCAAGCCGAGCCCTGCTTTGAGCTCGCATGTTTAAAGGATCTGCTCATGCTTGGATCAAGCTCGTGACGAACCTTAAAAGCTTAACTCAATCTCGACTTGCATCATATCTGTAAAGCTTAGGCTCGAGCTTGGTTCGACTCGCCTGGCTAAGCAATTCGAGCCTTGATATCTAAGGCTTGAGTCTTGACTCATTTTAGCGGGCTGGACTTGGCTTGTGTCATATTTATAAGTTGTTGAATTAGGCCATCAGATACATTTTAAAAACCCCAGCATTAACATGAATGTATCATTTAAGTCACCTTCTAGTACTAACTTGATAGTGGATATATCAAACATTTACATCACTACAAAACTTTTTTCAGCTTAATTTTTCAAGAACGCAACATATCACGATCTTCCAACAATCAAATCCATCATACAACAAAAACAATTTTGACATCCCGTTTATATGCAATCTTATGCAACTTCTATAGTCCTATTTATATGTGTAAACTTATTCTTTTAGTTTGAGTATTATATAATTTTTTATTTTAAAGTTAATGAAACAAGCTTGAGTCCCTAACTAGCTGAGCCAAAGTTGTTTAGACTCAGCTCGTTTATTTAACGAACCCAATTTTATTATTTAGGCTCAACTTGTTTATGAATGAACGAGCTTGAGCCGAGCCCTTAACAAGCCAAGCCTAAGCCCTTACCAAGCCGAGCCCGAGCTTTTTCATGAACAACTCGGTTCATTTGCATCCCTATTTAACATACTCCAAAGAAGTAATAATGAAAAAGTAGTGGTACATATCATTTATCTAAAAGCGAGGTCAAATGAGATTTTTGGACCAAAAATTTATCTCAAAACAAGTACCAGAAAACCAATTATTCATTCTTAAGAAATAGAACGTACATTGTCCAATATGCACCAACAGTATTTACTTTCACAATTAACCCTAACCCTCTTCAGATGTCATTTCAAAACCCGAAACCCAACATGCGTATTCATTTCAAAACCCTAAACCCAAATCAAAAAGTGTGAGAATTTTTATTTCCCCTCAAGTAGAAGTTATGATAAGCTGAACTCACCAAGTTACAAAAGCAGCATTTTTAAGACGCCCGCTCGACTCTTCACTCCACAAGCTATGTCCGCACATCCAATCTTCAAACTGGTTAATAACTTCATCAAACGGAATAGCTGTGTCATGCCAAACACTGCATAAGAAAGTATCAAGTTATTTTTCCAGCATCGATAAGGAGAGCTAAATTTGCTTCTGCTGGTCGCTATCCAGATGCTTTCATACAAATTAAAAAAATTTGGAAAAACTTCATACACGGGATAGCATAACTTACATAAACACAAATCAGGGATAGCATAACTTACATAAGCACAAATCAAATACTACAAGCTTTGAGTATGGTATAGTCTTCAAATCCCAGCACTGGAAAGAGATTTATACAGAACAAAATACCAATACCTATGCATATAGTAACCTATATACTAAGTAGAAAGAATGAATGACAAACAAGCACTAACACAGGCGATTTATCAGGCCATGCTTACAGGAATCTAGCTTATAAATATATATATATATATATAGACGGCCCAGTGCATAAAATTCTCGCATTGCGGGACCCGGAAGGGTCCGATGTACGCAGCCTTACCCTCATTTCCAAGGGGACGTGACTCACAAGTCACAAGAGAGACATGCATGTACCTAACATATAGATTTTCAAGTAAGGGCTTTACACACCACCGATATCAATTTCAGGAGAGATTGAACATGGAGCAATTATGATAATTAGAAATAGAGGATAATGAATTACCATACCAAGCAGATCACAACACCATCGAAGGTAAAGACACGTTATCACCATGTGTATGTAAGGTGTACATGAAAATTAGAGATGAGGAGAATACCGATCAACTCCCAGTTTTCCATATTTTCCTTCGATATATTCATTTATTCTCTGCTCGCTCATTACAGAGGGCCTCACAAATCTGCAACCACCACAAGATCTTCATAAGCATCCAAAGAAAGTCAAATTATTGGGCTGTACCAACTGAGACAACAAAAAGACAAAAGATTTAAGTTTTTCGGGTGTCTTTGCTTTCTGTATCATATTCGTTTTCACAGTTTTTAAGACAAACAATAGAGCCACTCAGAATCGCTATCAAATCAGAGTGCAGGAAAAATTCAATTCTTTAAATGTTCCAAAAATGGGAGAGTTTTCCAAAAAACTTCCTGAAAATTGCTTCTGCGTCACTTAGCCCTGCATGTTTCCTCCTATGTCTTTGCATCATATAACCACAATCCAAAGCAACATATCATGAATTAAGACATAAAAAATTTGCAAGTACACACAAAAACAGTACCTAAAGAAACAGGATATCGACACTTGTTAAGATGCTAAGTCCCACACATTACACTTGTTCGGAACTGTTACGTGAAAGAAAACACAATATACTAGAACCTGTTGAAAATGAAAGTGAATTGGAGTTGAACCTGTGGAAAATATCCACGACAGCCATCGTTTTCGCATCAATCATCAGAACGGGAAACTCGAGAATCTCTACTTTTCCCTCCAAGTCAAGCATAAGGTAGTAATCCAATTTCTGAGCTCGTGCTTTTTTTACTATCTCGGAGTTTATGTCAAGATCCCGAGAGCAATTATGACTGAATTTCTCAATGTGGGAAGCATCATCCAACTGAAATACATAAGAATAAATACCAAGATGAACAAAGGCTTATGTAACTTTTATTTTCCGATTTTTTACTCTGCATACACAACATTTAAGTATACAATTTTCCTCATGTGTTCATCTCTATAATATGGGTATCTGAGTTGGTACTTTTATGGTAGAGAAGTGGGATCTTGTTCTAATAACACAATTTAGCGTGAGGTAGCTTGAGCCAACTAGATTGTGAACGCGTAAAAGATTCTTGGTTTATTGAACGATTTGCAAGGAAAGCAATGGTTCTCGTCATAACTATTACTGAATTAAAGAATTCTTAACCAGACATTGATCGGCACACTACAAAACTAGTTTCATACTCAAGTTCATCGAAAGTCACGTTCTGCAGGAGCGTTTGACCACTTTCTTTTTCAATTTTCATGTTTTATTTTTTCGAAATTTTCAAAACTAAAAGAAAAAAATGGGGTTTGTTGCATTAGGTTCCAGTTTAATGAATGTCCAAAAAAGTAAAAAGTTAAAGTACCGAAACATGTTTTTGGATACCTCTCAGTGTCTCTACAGATTGTTCTGGTACAATTTGGTTTTGGGAGGAACATAGGCGACCTCATTTAGGTGAGACAACGCTTAGTGAATTCATTTGAGTATATATTAAAGTGTAATTGTTCTCCTTTTTGCACTAAGTTACAAACTGTGTACGAAGGAAGTTTTTTAATTTCTTTTTCACCACTAAAATCGGAAACCAGAAATGAAAAGTAAAAAAATTGGCAACATTTCAAAAGCGCTTTTAATAAATTAACCATTTCAATCAGCAAACAACCAGCTAGGATTTAGGAAACAAAGATAAGGGGCAAAAACAATGTAGGAAAATAAAGGTACACACATGAATACCCATGATCAAATTAAGTATGAAACATAAAAAATTTTGCCCTTTTGGCAAGCGTCTACCAAACAAGTTTCTTTTACTTTTTCACCACTTAATCAGAAATTGGAAATAAAAACTAAAATCAGCAACATTGCATACACGACATACACACATTTCACAAATTATCCATTTCACTTACCAGCAACTAGCTAGGAAACAAAAGACGGGGTCAAAAAAAATGTGAGGGGAAAGACAACAACACATGAATCAACACATGTTTTTCAATACATGATCTTTTGTTGGTCAATTCCAGAGTTGAAATTCTTTTATGGATTTTTGATTTTTTTTTTCCCAGAAACAACAAATAGGAGAGCATGTGTTTGGGAAAAATGCGTTGGAATGTGTTCCAAGTTCCAACCACCATCCATGTAAGAAGTACAGATACACATACCAAAATGCATGAGCACATTAAGGGTGAGTCTAGAAAATCAAAAGGAAGATGCCTCTCAGCAACTACTTAGGGATTATTTTCAAAAGCACTTTTTGGCTTGGTTCCAAAAGTTGTTTTTGCAATTTTCTTTTGTCATTATTACATATACACTCAAATATAATTGTCTCATTTCAAATCTATGTACAATTTTGCCATTTCCAAAAAAGATGATCATTTTCTCAAAATTTTGCCAGATAACTGCTTTGAGAAACAGTTCAAAAGTTCACTAACAAACTTTTTAAAGCAGTCAAGAAACCAAATTTGAAAAATAATGGTATAACCAAACAAAGCCCAAGGTTAAGTTTGGTGCTACTAAATTAATTTAGATGATACTTCTGCCCATTTTCTGCCAATAAAAAGGCTCGTAGTGGTGTTTGGTAAAAGAAATGGCTTCTTTTCAACATATATTTTTGTTTTTCATGAGGTACTCTCAAAACTAAGTTGGGGTTGCTTTTAAAGACGATTTTGCTATTCGTTATCATTAATTACATTACTGTCAAATACATTTCTATTTCTATCTTTTCACAATAAAAAAGCTACTCTTTCACAATTTTTACCTAACACCACACTACCACAAAATTTTCTAAACCACATTTATAAAATACTAAGGCTTAGTTTGGGAATGTTGTTGCTTTTCAAAATCTATTTCTCAAAGCTGTTTTTAGAATTTATTTTTAAAAGTAGCGTAATTAAAGTGTTTGGTAAATTAATTCTAAAACTTGCTTTGATAAAAAATGTGGTGTTTAGTAAAATGGTGCTTTTTATTTTAAAAGACAAAAGTAACTGTATGTGGAATTGAGCAAATATAATTGAGATTATTTTAGTAATAAATGAAAGAAAATGCAGCACCAGTTTTAAAAACACCAATTAGAGCATCCACATTGCTAGGTCTTTAGCATGGACCCCACATAAATAAGAAACTTAGCGTGGGATGTAGAGGGACTAAGGGGAGCTCCAATAATTGGAGGCTCTAATGGCCTTTTTGGCCATTGGATCACTTAGCAATGCAGGGGCCCACTGCTATTACAAGTGATCCAATGGCCAAAAAGCCTATTGGAGCCCTCTCTTTGGAGTCCTCATATAAGTAACTTTGTGCATATTTTCTACAATAAGAAACTGTTGTTTTTATTGAACAATGTGCATTGTTGTGAATATTTTAGAACAATATAGCTGTTAGTTTTTAAAAAGAATATTGTTAAAATAATAAAATAATGATTAAGAATTGGAGGGAGAAGATGTTTGGAATGAAAGAGAAAAAGTATGGGAATCCTTAATCAAAATTTATACTGATGTGGCAAATGATAAATTACGAGGGGATACTTAGACCATCTCCATCCCTAGTTCTTAAGGTGAGCCCAGAGAAATTAAGCACCCCACTCTGCAAAGGAGTATGATGATGTGGCAGTACTCGAAATTGTGGTGCAAGGTAATTCATGGAACACTCTAACAAGTACCCGCAAAAGTAACTTTTTTTGTATTTTTTATGATTTCTTTTTGAAATTTTGGAACGTTTGAAAGCTCTTTGGCCTAATTTTCAAAATTTCCGTACATGCAACAAATACAGAAAATAATGTTGCACATATATATTATAAATATCTACATACATTCATTCCAATATTTTAAAACATCATATTTATCCCCCCAACATATCCACTCCATATCCAAATTTTCATTCTTCATTATCTCCATTCCTTTCATATTTTGTGTATAATTTAAACATATATGGATCCAAATCATCCATATTTTACAAATTACATGCAATTCTTGAGAAACACACATGTTCAAAATTCTCAAAATACTTCAAATGTACCAAATTCTCAATATTTTCCAAATTTACCAAATTATCCACATCCTCAAAATTTTCCATTCCTCGTTCCTTTTAACCGAAATCCATATTTTAGTAATTCATTTGTTCCACCTAGAGTTCCCGCTAGCATTTCTGAGAATGCGTCGTTCACTCTACTCAAACCCCCTACACAAATTAGTCTTGGAACTCTCACACAGTATGGAATAGAAAATATTGAAAAAGAATATGAAAATCTAGCTGAGATGAGCATACATCAGAGAAAATGTTGGAGTTAAGATGAAGACAAAGTACTTGTTAGTAGTTGGTAAATACAAGCAAAGATGTTGTCATAGGGATCGATCAGAAAAGATCAACATTTTGGAAAAGAGTTCAGGAGTACTATAACAAGTTCCGCAAGGGGGAATTCAAAGGACTGAAAGTCAAATGTAAGGCCCACTGGCAAAAAAATTAGTTCAGCGATTGCCAAATTTGTTAGTTGCATTACTCTAAGCAAAGAAAGAAGAGTTGTGAGTTCGAGTTTGACATTATGATTGCTTTTCATGCAGTTTATAACAGTTATATGTCTAAAGGTTTCAGTTGCGAGCATGTGTGGCATATGTTAAAGAATGAACCTAAATGGAAAAGTTATATGCAGCCATCATTCCATTTGGAAAATGACAACTCCAAGAGAATAAAGATCAATGAACATGGAGACTACTCATCACTGTCCAACCCGGATATGCCGACAAACGGTAATATTAGGGATGAATTTACAGTCCGTCTTCCTAGTGTTAAAGCTAGTAGAAGGAAAGGAAAGGAAAAAGTGTGGCAAACGTAGAGAAAAATAAAAATGAAATCATGTTAAATCAATTGAGATGATGCAGTCATTATTATGTATGAAAGAAAAAGAGATTGAAATGAAATGAGAGAAGAAGGAAAAGGACAATTTGCTCCACGAGATCGCGGAAAAGCAACAATCACACTCGAAGTTGTCGCATTATATGATCTTTGGATATGATATGCATTTTCGGTGCGCCGGTACGTGTAACAATATTAACACATTGGATCGATCTCCCGTATTTGATGACATTTTAGAAAGGCCGAGCTCCAACTATTATATACACGATAAATGGTTACCAATATATAATTTGGATTACTATCTTACGGATGGTATATATCCACCTTGGGTTAGATTCATCCAATCAATTCGTCTTCCACAAGGCAATAAAGCACAATTGTTCGCTAAACATCAAGAGGCGGCTAGAAAGGATGTGCATTTGGCGTGCTACCAGCTCGATTTGCAATGATATTGCACTAGCATGTGTGAGGAACATAGAAACAATGGGAGAAATTATGAGAAATTATATCATTATGCACGATGTGATTGTTGAGGATGAACTAGATTAGTGTGCTCACTATTATGATATTTTTACAATATGATCAACCTAAAAATGGAGATAATAACTCGACATGGGAATACTCTACTGAACATATTGGGGAGTATGAAACATATATCCAAATAGAGTCCAACTTCATGGTAGGCAAAGAAATCAACAATTGTAATCGGATTTAGTTAAGAATATTTGGCAGTGTTTTGGATCGACTAGTAATTGAAGTCGTGTTGCTTCTTATTTGTATTTTTTTCTATTCAAGTACGAATCTATTGTTGTTTAACAAGTATTAATTTTCTACTAACATTATGGCTGTTTTTTGTATTTTCAATTTCGCATGAATGTCTTTTATTATTATTATTACCAATAAATATAAAATAATATTATTTTTTTATAACAATTGTGGGATACATTTTATACTTATTATGGTTGATTAACATAAAAGCAAGATAGATAATAGTAGTAATAGTTCAAATGATATAATAATGGGTAAAAATCGGAAAGAGAAGATGCTTGCAATGTCTTATTTAAAAAATCTACTGATGTTGCGTAGGGCTGGCAATGAGCCAAGTTGCTCGAGCTTGGCTCGATAAATGCTCGGCTCGAGAGTAAATGAACCAAGCTCGAGCCAGGGGTTTTTCTTGATGAACCGAGCTCGAGAACCCCAAAGCTCAGCTCGGCTCGTGGCCACCCCTAATGTTGCAGTGACGTGGCATATGGGAAGTTGTGAGTGATTACTTATAACCAATGAGTTAAAAACCGGACCGGACCGGCCGGTTCAACCGGGAACCGGTTCATAGGCAGATTCGGGTTACCCTAAAAACCGGACAAGAGTTGAACCGGTCAAAA
>MKEJ01089721.1:0-12012 GCA_001753735.1 Embelia ribes
TATATATATATAGTTTGGCCTAAAAAAAAGGGCAAGATTTTAAGTTGCATCCATGAGTTTCTTTTTTAGGTTGAAAAAGAAAGTAGCTTTCTAATTAAAAAGTGAAACAAACAAACCCGTAGTAAACGTAACTTATTGTTTCCTATAATCTTTATAACATGAACTAATCAAGGACCAATTAGGTCCCTCCATGGATTTAATTTCCACGGATGGGAGAGCCTTTTTTGTTACTTTTTAAAACCCTTTTGGTGGATATATATATATATATATAGTGCAAATGCAAAAGTGGTTCCTTCTATAGCCCTTTCACTTAATTAATGGAGTAATTGTTGTCATTAAGGCTCCTCCATTAATTCGACCCCTTTTGATTATGACATCTCCTTTGTTTGGCCCATTCTCTTAAGTTTCAAGCATCCGTATTTTACAATTTTATTTTACAAAAAAAAAAAAGTTTCAAGCATACTCATCAAAGTGGAATCTCTCTCAAAGGGCTAACACTAAAAAAAACAACTTAAAAAAAAATATTGTCTTGAAAACAAATTAAATATATAGTTTTTATTTCCTTGGCCTTGTGGTTGACAAAAGGAAACTCAATGTGTTGTGGGTTTCTACAAAGAACATTGATAATATTATATGAAAAATCTATTCGATTTTTTTACCGTGACAAAGGAAATTTTTAGATGTAAATGTGTATTTTAT
The DNA here is from genome assembly GCA_001753735.1 of Embelia ribes. Lineage (NCBI taxonomy): Eukaryota > Viridiplantae > Streptophyta > Magnoliopsida > Ericales > Primulaceae > Embelia > Embelia ribes. The sequence continues at coordinate 700 of MKEJ01089721.1, forward strand.
TAATAATTGAAATTAAAATTCACTTGTCATATTAGCATTTATGAAAATTATGTAAGATTTTTAAGTGATTGTAACATTGCTAGTACAAAATAGGGTTCCAAAAAAGTAGTTATTCAACAAGAGCTTCTATATATCCTTTATTTTGTTCAGAAAAGTTATTTTCTTTTAACACTTGTTTGTCACTCTCAAGAGCGTCAAGGCACTATCTCATAATTATTGTTCCTTGTAGCTTCTCTCTCCTTTCATTTTCTCATCTTTTTTCTTTTATTTGAATTCCAACAAACTTAGCAATTATTTTGTATTACCTGTAATATTTCTAAAATAAATATCCGCAGACGTGACAAGAGAAATCTTAATTACAATCATTAATGCAATACATCGAGTAACTAATCACATTCAAAAAAAAATTTGTCACTTCAACGAGTAAGCAAATATAGAATTTGCATTTCTCTTCTACAATTCCTATTTGAAAACTCATTTTACAGTTCAAGTAAATTTTGGCATTGAGTTTTCAGAGGAATTATTTTTAATTACGGCATTTTTAGTAGTACTTTTTTTAAGAATCGCCGTAGCTCATGCATGCTCAAGCACCCCTATGTCCTTTTCTAGCTAGTTTGGAAACTCAATTTCTTTTTATTTGTTGTTTCGACATATATTAATCCTATTTAATTTAATTAATTAGGATAGTAATCAAGTCGTTTCTATTTAAAATCATTTTCAAATTTTGAAACTTGAATGGAGGCATATAAATGATTAATTATATTTATTTAAGGGCTTGGACTATACATCCGTTGGGCAATAAACATGTTTTTGGCTATATTTGTTTCCCTTTTTCTATTTGGAAAGAAGTGTTTAATAGTAACCTGTGGACAAATTTTGTCTCTGATATAAGACTATCTGTTGCGACCGAAATGTTTATCAATATCGTCGCGGACAAGATCTTATCCGATTGGATCGAATTGTAAGCATGCATTTGTTTTCGAATGGAATAGCGGCTCGTAGAAAATATTCAAATCATACCTAGAATATTTCATTTTATTTTGAAAAATTAATTATTTTGTGCATTGAAATAAAATATTATACGATTTGATGAATTTTTGTCATGATTCAGATTGATGTTGAACGGTTGATTATCTTTATTAGAAAATTTGAGTTTGAATTTGTTTTGATGAATTTGCACCGTTCCAAAATATCACTAACATGGCCAGCACTGTAACTTTTTAAAAGTGGATTTGGTTAGATGTCCCTATCTCACCATCAAAGTAGATTAAAAGGCACGAAAATTTGAAAGTTTAATCAAATTATTAAAAGAAAAGGCTATGGAAATAAATAATTTGTTCTTAAAAGTTAAAACAATACCAACGGCAAGTGAAGCTAATTGTTTACGAACAAGTTTAGGCTCAAAAAGCTTTAGGATACGTCTCGTTTTCGAACAATAGTGCTTGTTTTGTTAATAAACGAGCCGGATTGAGAGATTCGTATTCATCTCATAAGGAGTTTGGATTTGTCCAGGACTATATATATATACTCATATAAAACTTGTATTACGTTAATTGATTTCTCAATTCCCAATTATAAATTAATGTTCTAATCCCATCAACATTCTTTCTAGTTTTAGTGTTAAGATAATGAGTTATGTAGTAGTTTAGACCATGCTGCAAATTTTTCGTACATAATTTTCACTGGGGTCGAAAGATTAAACATGTATGACTGAATTATAACCTATCAAAAACGAAATAAAACAATAGCTGAAACTAAAAAAAAATTAGAATTACTCGGTATTTGGCGATAAATCCAATGTATTAATACCCACGTACGGGTAAGGGATGGACATTTGACCTAGCTCAATCCAACCTGGACCCGGCAGGTTGTGGGCCTATGGATAGCATATCGGTGGCCTAGAGGGTGGGTTTGAGTTAGGTACAGTATTAGATTTGAGGGGAAAATGTAAGACTAATTCATGATAGTGTATATTAGTCTAGGCATCCGGGTAGGGTATAATTGCATATCAGTCGACTATCAATCCATTTCAGTTTAGTGGTAACGTAAATTTGGGACGCAGTCGATTAGCTTATATATGCAGTCAATTGCCGGGTCTATGATCGGATACAATGCTCTGGTTGATAGAGGGTTGGTAATCTAAGGGTTGGGTCCAGTTTGGAGTCGATGTGTCTGTATCGGAGAGGCCTAGCGGATAGAGGGTCAAGCGCAAGGAATGACAATAAGGCTTGCCCGGATAGAAATTTTTGGGCCTTGCCTGAGTAACTGAATGAGGCCCAATATGGAAGCCCAGCCTAGTTAAAACTAAAATATAATTCAGATCGACCAGTGTTACTTACCAGTTATCAAACCACAATAAAACTACAAGAAAGGATCAAGTTTATATTGAGTAAAGTCCGAGCGACAAAAAAAAAGTTATACGGTATCAGATAGGTTTAATACGTTTTTTCTGTAAAAATAAGTTCCAAAAATTCGACATAATATATAATTTTTTATGTTATGAAATTCCAAATAATATATTATTTCCCATTTTCAAATATCTTTCTTCTAAAATATAATACAGAAAGACGGCTAAAATTGCAAATTGCATGTGTATTATATGGTATTTATGAAAAATATACGTATTTTTTCATTAGTTTGCATCTCAATTTGGAAATGGATTTTTTAAATTTAAAATTGTATGCACGTAAAGAAATTAAACACAAAAATTCACAATTTTACTTAATATTTTGCTTGGATTCTCCTATTAGTTTAAAGTGGCTGACAGTATTGGGCCCGTGCCTGTATAAAGGAGCCTTATCCAGTAGTTATCCTATATTGACTTTATCATAAAATTACCAAACACAAACAAACAAACAAACAAATTACGGTGTTGCCATCTAAGCTGAGCAACATTGTACCATCATCATCAGTAGTGTTGTCTATTAATACTATCATAAGTAGTAATTCTTCTAACAATAACAAATGATAACCTTCGAATAATTATTATTATCATCGGTATAATTATCATCAGATGTACGGTTATCACCAGTATTACCATTAAGATACAATTAAATAATTAAATATATTATTTATTTTCATAATGCTAAATATATTATATTTTTCTTTTGTATGTGTGTGTATTTATAATATTCCTTTGGTAATCAAAACTTAAGGTGAGATTCAAAAATATATTATTTTTTCTGATAGAATATTACCAAAAATATTATTAAACTTTTTAAAAAAATATTTTTTGACTTTTTTATTTTATTTGTGTGGTAAATTTTAGTAAAGATGGTACTATTGATAGTACCATAGTACGGTAGTTAAGCTTAAAACCTATTATCGGTGGTAGTGGTACTATTATCATTTTACATGGTAATTGGTAGATATTTTGAAAATACCATATAATATGATACGATATATGATTGAATGATAATTTCTATTATTACCACCGGCATTCAACCCCCGTTTCCTTGACTTCCAACCGGGGGCCATAGTAAGGGACTACAACGGCTGTCGTCCCTCTTTGGGTCGTTAAGTAAGAAATTATTATTCAACTTAAAAGAACATTTTCCATTTTATTTTTCGTGTTTAGGACCTTGATTATTTTATCCGACCACTTGGAGTTTGACTGGAACAGCTTTAGTCCTTAAGTACTGCTGCCTCTGGGCCATGCCAAATTTGACTTCACCAATTTAATAATTGCCAATGGTGTTTTTCAAAAAAGAAGCGCTTAACGATTGTGGGTGGTTGTGGGTACCAAATCTACAGTTGTGATGGTTTCATATAGGAGTATCTATCAGAATTCATAGTCTTCAAAACAATGCAAGACATTCGTATGGCGTAATTTAAATTTTTGGTATTATACTGTTTACCTAATTAAGTACTCCTTAAGACCAAAAAAACATGTATCAATAGGAACCCAAGCTTGGGATGCATCCACACTTATCAGTAAAAAATCAGCATTACTAATTAGTTCAACTTATTTCACTAATACTTACCACTACAATAACTCAACTACCACCAAAAGAAACACATATTTTAAACTCCTTATTCACACATTCACATGCACATTTGGTGCATGCATATATATTATCCGAAGAGGAAGACATACCATAGTGAACTTGGCTACTAAAGTTTGATAAGGAATGACTTATTAAGACCATTATGTAGTACGCGTGGATGCCTCTAATTCTGAAAAAAGAATTTGATATGAGTACTTTAAGACTTCAGGAAAGAAGAACAAAATCCATATACACGAGGTGCTATTGATGTTTCCTAAAACCCCCACAGAGGAGTTTATTCAATAATACATCAATCATGAACCCTCGCCAACAAAAATCAGACTGAACAATTGATATGAACCAATAAATTATAATCACAATCAGGGTAAATTACTGAAGAAAAACAGAGAATTTATACAAAGCCACCAAATTATCACACTAACCCTTATGATGTGATTTCGATAAAGAGAAAAACCTCGCTAATTCAGTAATTTTACAATAAAATTACAAAATTGTAAAACCATTACAACAATGACATTTATAAAGAATCAACAAACACAGTCAGGTGGTTCTTCCTAATGTCTCATAATGTGCGGGAAAGGTATGAATCCTAAAGGTTCATTTGACACTGTTTCAGCTTTTTTACTGATTAGTTTTGTTTCTAAATGTGATCCCCAAAAATTGGTCTTGTGTAGGTAACAGCTCATAATTCCTCATTTCCACATGCAGACAATAACAAGCAATACTGTATCAGTAAAAGCGATCCAAAACTAACCTTTAGTCAATCAGCATCCTCGATTTTCACTGTTTGACAGCATTTGTATGGGCTGATAAATTGCATGATATCAGTTTCTGATGATTTATGCTCAATTACTTGGTACTGTACAGAGAAGACCATGTCCAGCATCGTGCTCCAAAGGGTACATGGTGGTTCCTTTCACGTATTTTTGATGCTCAATGGCAGGTTTTCTAAGGCCTGAAGTTTGTTGTCGCTTTGCTTTAGCTTGCTTCTTGACTATAGAACACGCACCCAATGGATCATTAGATCCTGCCCCCACCCTCCTATTAACAATATAAAGTTGATATAAAGTAAGAATAATAGCCCATTAACTACTGTTTTATTGCGTTATAATCAGAATTTCATTGATGATCTGCATGCGTTTCATCTCCATGTTGAATTCCCATAAATGAACTATGATTCATTTACATAAATGAAGTGGTGATGATGAAACTCAGAAGTACCTCAGAAGTTTCTCTGATGCAAGCCTAGCAGCAGTAATAGTACCACGGTCAGGTACCCACTTAATGACACGGTTTGGATCAGTTCGCATTGGAGAGTGAATCTTAATAAGCTTCAAATGAAAACAAAATTAGGACTGAGGCACCGATATAAGATATCTCATTTATTATCAGATAAAAGTACTTCCAATCTGAAAGGCAAAAAATTCATCACATCGCTGTACACTTACTCCCAGACACTCCATCATCTGATAATATGCTCTACCTTGTAGAGGAGTATGCCCTTTTCGAGATTCTGAGAAATACCTAGTCCTAAAACAAAGTTAACAAGACACTTTCATGAGTTTAACCTTTTTTGTGCTCTCTCATCTAAATAAACAAAGTCAGTTTGAATTCTATCATGCGTACCATTCTTTATACCCCGGATCAACAGTGAAACCGTACATGTCAACAGTGTCACAAATGGAGAGAGCAAACTCAAGAGCCTTGAGCCCAGTTCCTTTTGCTGCTGAACCAAAAGATGCACCTAACATGAGGTATACAGGATTGCGAATTGGGATTTCCTGCACACACCATAACAAAAAAACTACGATTTAATGAAATGATGTAGTCTAGGTTGAAAAGCAAAGAGGAAAATACTAAAATGACAAGGACAGAATGATCAAGAGTTCGATTATCCTTCCAATCATTTGTCGCTGTAAAAGATAATACTTGCAAACAAGCCAAAACATACTTCCACATTAATATATGGAAAACTTTTCCATTGCAAGTTAAGCAGGAAGAGTGAAGTAGCAAGACAAAAACAGTAGAATATTCAACAGAAAAACAGAAATTTATATTTGAAATATAGTTTTATGAGCTTATTTTTACATATAAGATTTCCAATATTACGCTAATTTCTTCCTCCGTGATATCGCAGCAGAAAGAATTATATGAGTGATTCACGACTCAATTGGGAAAAGAAGTAGACCGTTTTCATACCTGAATCATTTTGTTCATGATATCATGAATGGTTGTCTTAACAATGAGTACCTCCTTTCCCGCATCTGTTAACAGAAAAACATTACGATACTTCTAGTTAATGAAATGTGCTACAAAAGGGAACACCGTCACTTTAGTCTTTACCATATAATTCTGCAACTTTATCAAGGGCTTTAGCAGATCCTCTATTAAGAAGGCGAAATGTACTTTTTGTGCCCACATATTCGGTATAATTCTGAAAGAGTTTCAAGATGGAGAAGAAAAAGCACAAGAGAAAAAGATTTAAACTGATTATATAAGAAAGAGTGAATAGAAAACTAAAGAGAAGTCCATAACGTTGGCAAAACCTGGATTGGAGCTCCATTTTCCCTGAGAACAGCATCATAACCATCTATTTCATTTCCAAACTTAGTCTTCAAAAGATCTCGTGAATTCCCGACCACAGCGCATCGCGCAAATTGTCTAGGTAAATACGGAGGTGTTTCAGGAAGAACCAAAGAAAGCTTGTCCAAGCATAGACTCTTATTTTGACAGTTGTTGCTGCAATCAAAACCACACAATTTCAGATCAAATGGAAAAAATTCTACTCTAATTGATTATTGGTGGCTTTCGACGAAATTGTAGCTCAAAATCATTGAATAGCTTCTCGAATAAGTTACAACGTCTTAACAGAAACCATCGAGATGGAACTTCAGTTTCTAACCCAATTTGCTCAAATTCTTCCGTAGCCATACCAGGAAGAAAACACATTTACAAGATAGCAACAGTTGGATAATTGGAAATACTAAGACTTCAGGACGTTACCAATTTTCAGAAGGATCACAACTTATAAACTATCTGTACCTGAGCATTAATTTTTATAGCACTAGAATCATGCAGACGACTTACAGATTTATTCCCTTATTTATTCTTCGCCATGCATAGTCCACCCATCCGTTGGGTAAAGCATCAATGAATTCCTTGGTAAGTATTGTGGTACTGTTCCTCACCTGTGTAATTTAGCTGACTAAATAAAAATCAATTAAAGAGAAAAAGGTATTCTTTTGAAAGCAAAAATCGAAGAGATGAAGAAATGGAAGCAAAATTGCAAACTCACCAGTTCCCATGTTGCCACAGCTTCACAGAGGTTAAAAGTAAATGACAAACCTTCAGCTTCTCCCGTTTTGGGATCAATCTGTTTTGGACATTCAGATCATATCAGAGTGAAGAAAAAAATAACTGCAATTAACAAAAAACTTAACATTGCAGTGTTGGTTGGGTGTGATGCTAACACGCCATCATAATATCTAAAAGTTATGGTTTGTCTGAAATTTGGGAAGGGAATGCATGCACTTGAAAGATCAAAAAGAGCAGGGGATGTGAAATTTTTGGTCATGGTATAATGTCCCGAATAGCAAATTCTCATGACATCTCACAAAAACAAAATAATTAAAGCGTTGGTAACCTACCCATTTAGAGTCTGTATCACTTGGAAATCGCAGTGTTGTTTCACATAAGGATTTGCCACTTAGAGCTCGTAAACCTAATCCATTTGAACTCTGCATAAAACATTGCAAGCTATTGTAAGCCAAAGCATCAAATTTAAACCAAATGATGAAGAAGCAAAAACCTGAAAAATTGAATGTCAATCAATCAACAGGAGAAATAGAGCTACAGTAGGGCTCATACATGAATTAGGAGAAGCTAATTACTGATTAAAATCAACAATGTCTATAAACATGAAGTATGCTTGAAAAAATTGAATCGTCAAACTTATAAAAGAACTCAAATCCTATGAACTATATGTCTATATCTGAGGCCATAAAACATAACACAAAAAAGCATTGATTCAGCATCACAGTGAAGAGACCAGAACCAACCCCACGGTGCCCAGGTATGAGATTCAGATCTGCAAGGAGTCGGTGAGGCTTGCAGGGTTTGCAACTTAGGCTTGAAGATTGGATAAATAGAGGAGCAACTGGAGCTTCACAGTGGCTATTTCTTTGTTTCATTTTTGTTTGTTTAGATTGCTTGGTACTTTATTTATTTCTTTTGCTTGCGTGCAGTATATTTTATTTCCTTAGTAGGTCCCTAGATTTTGGATAATTTGTTTTTAGTTGTTGAACCATTTAAAAACTTCTAAACTCTTGTTAGGGTTTGTTATCGGTGAAATAATATTTGGACGGCTAGGGTTTCCACAACACTGCAAGTTGTGAGTTGGTAACACCGTGAATGGGATTGTTACCGGATTGATTCATCGCAAATGATCAATACCATTGCACTCTTTCAAACCTGTTCTTCAAAATTCACCAATCCAAACATAAATTCAGAATAATCCTACACCTAATAGTTCAACAGCATCCTCAAGTTTTATTCATAACTCAACATATCCTACCTTTGGGAACATGAGAATTTGAAATCAAAGAATTCATGAATGTTGGATGTACAACTAGAGTACATTTGGAAAGTCATTTATAATCATAATTTGATATGCAGGTTGTATGTTCCTACACTTATTCGACTACTACTCAAACCCCAAATAATTTCAAATCCCACAATCAAAATGCAACATCACAGAAAATGCGAGTTACAGTTGCACTAGGAAATAATTTCAATACCTCATATTATAACAGATCAATAAAAACAATTTCAAATCCCGCAATCAAAATGCAACATCACAAAAAAAGTATATAGAGAAACGAAGAAATAGAAAAAATCTCACCACACACTTCTGGAAACTATTCTTCAGAGCTTGAAAAGCTTCAATGTCTTCATCTAGAAGCTGATTTGGATCATCTTCACAATAATAATCAAAATTAATCCAATTAATACAAAAATTCAGCATACTCTAGCAAATTAGCGTGTGCGTGTGTGCGTGTGTATGTATATATATATATATATATAGAGAGAGAGAGAGAGAGAGAGATGTATGTATACTTACAGTCATTAGAAACGCCGTTAAGGTAAATGAGAATAGCTGCGAATCCGGAGAAAAGAGCGAGTATAAAAGCCAATTGTAGAAGCTTCATCTGACTATATTTAAGAAATTGAGGGAAATTCAACTCTATTATGGATCCGAGGAACGAAGGGCGAGAGAGAGAGAGAGAGAGAGGGAGGGGACTGCTTGATCTGCAGATGTTCTTGCTTACTGAGAAACGATTCAGTACGGTACTTCTCGTTCTTTCCATTTTTCATAATTTCTACAGTACGATTTTTCTTTGTAGGAATTAATTATAATTTTTCTCAAAAAATATTTAAAATATTAGTTAAGATTAAAAAAATAATTTTTCCTATTTATTATAATTTATATAATAATTTTAGTAATTTTAAACAAAATTTTTTAAATCAGGTGTGATTTCGAATATATAAATTTTTAATTAGAAAAATGAGTTTACGTGAATTTATTTATTTATTTATATATAAAATGACGAAAACCGGTGTAAGTGCTCCTACAGAAATGGTTCCTATAGTTTCGCAATTAATTCTGTTTGGTGCCCGTAGTTTTAGTTTGTATCCTAAATGGTATCCATATATTGAGAACAAGTGAGAAATTTGGTCCAAGTTTTGAGAAAAGATTGCATCTGAAACTAAAGAGACCAAAATTCAGTTTTTGCTCAAACTGTTGGAACCATTTCTTCAATGGACTATGGCATTAGTTTCCAATGTAATAACATGGCCCAAAGAAAAATATATAGTGAAGTTTGGAGAAGTTAAGCCCAAAAGAAACGTATGGATTTAAAGAGAGAAATTATATACTTTTTTGATAATGCTAAAACACAATCGTGATTGTATAATTTTAATAATTTATCTCAGGCTCTCACCATGCATACGGACATTGCAACCAATATCACATGTTCGTAGTTGGCTTGTATTTATAGAGTTTCGATATGGACGGAGTTTGTGTGTGGAAATTGAATATTGGAAAACTGCAATCGATCAACCGATGTTTCATAGCTGTCCAAATCTCGTTTCGTTTTTGTTTCTGTTTTCAGTTTCCCTAAGGTAACATAGAACACTTTTATAAAGCGTACCAAACCTGCAATCTACTCATTAGAATGTATGATCTGGCCCATATGTTTAGCCCGAATAATGAATAAATTTGTTCAATGTAAAATCATACCAAGTAGTTGCTTCCTTTTACAATTTGTTCAATGCACTATTGATAGCAAAAATCGTCTACTAACCGAGGAATGCAACCACTCATGTTGCTACAAATCACAAATTATTGGCCCACATGATGTTCTACTTTAGCTCGTGAGCCCATTCTAAGGAAGCACAAATTTGTACACCTTCGTCAAACCCATTTTCCAAGCTGATCCTCGTACATCTCTACATATACACTAGTTTGTAACTCCGTGCGATACACGGTTTGGTTGCAATTATTATTATTATTATTTTATATATATGAAACACAATAAATATAAAATATTATAAATTTTTAAGCCATGGAAACAAAATTCAAATATTATAAGTTCTATAGCCACCTAGTATTAATCTGCAGGCATATCAATTATAGTAAAATTATTTATTTAAAAATTAAATTGCAATATGTGAAGTAGCACAAATTTTAAAACTTTAAATTAAATTTTAGTCTAACAGTCATAAGAAATCATAAAATATTTGTATATGTAAAGATATATAAAAGAACTTAATATGGCTAATAAATTTAAATTTAAACAACTAAAAAAAATGTAGATTTGACGATTATAAATTTAATTATACCTCATTATTTTTATCATTCACACCTGGTACTTTCTCTCTATTACTATTGGTTTCTAGCAATGGCCTATACATCTATTCCAATAATTTAGAGCCTATTTTACTACTTATACTAACTTTAATTGCCATTTTCAAATAACGGCTTAAATGGGATTAAATTTTCATTTATTTGCAATCATATTTTTTATGAGCAAGCTTTTATGCAAGAAATCGTAACTTGTAACATCCCAAAATTTTGGGTGAATTTTTTGCATTTTAATAATATTATATAGTCCGATATAATACTATTAATATGTATTTATTTGGCGTGATATTGTATTTGTAGTGTTCATGATTATGTTTAAGTCTGATGTGAATATTGTGGTTATTAGTAAGACTTGGAGACGAGGGTATTAGTGACGAAAAGTAG
>MKEJ01089724.1:0-11183 GCA_001753735.1 Embelia ribes
AAATGGGTTTCTAGAAAGTGAAATTTAGAAATAAAATGAGAAAGATTGGTGTGAATGCTCTAACAATTGAAATATTGTTCAATATATATGCATATATGTAGACACAGAAAGAGAATGAAGGAGTAGATGTGTTGTAGAGGGAGATAATAGGGCTTGGACAATAGCAATGGCTGGCGGAGGTGGGAGATTAGGGTTGGTGGAGTGCCTTTGGATGAGCTAGTCAAAGGGAAGTCAGGTTGAGAGAGAGATGCGAAGGCGAGAGGAGGAACTGAGAATGTGTCCACGTGTATATGTATTTATGTAATTATATGTATTATTTTATTTTATTTAATGATTTAGATAAATACACTGGTGGACAGCTTATCTATATTTGATTCTATTATAGGATATAGGAAACAATTTTGAGATTAAATGACATTATTTTAGCAAAGCTAGTGGGAATGCTGTGTGATTACAAATCCCCTATTTTTTAGGGGATTGAAGAGAAGATACACTGGTGAAGATTCCCTAAAATTTAATTTCTAAAATTTAGGATAGGGGCTCATTTAGGAGCACTCCCTGGTGTGAGTGCCCCTTGGATTCAATAGGAAATAACAAGGAAACTGTAAGCAATTGAATCATTGAGCTTTACTTTCTCATTTTGGTTATCCTTGATAAGTTGTTACACAAAGTTAATTTATTCATATTATTAATTGGGATTTCGTAGTCCTCTTGAGGGTTTTCCAAGCATAAAGCTTGAATCTTTGTTGCAGTCCTTTTGTATTCATAAGGTGCACAAGTACAAGGCATCATTTTACGGAAATACGCATTTAATTTATAGCCTTTCTAACATATGTACTTTAAAAGCGTAAGACCATGATTCGATCTTGAAGACACGTTACGCGCCTAATCATTTTCGTTTGACCTTCTTCATCTTCATACAGAAATGGGAATGTGTAAAATAATGTTAGTTGCGTTTGTCAGTGAACTCGAAACTCCTCTAATTCAATCTGAGTCACAAAGAGAGTAGCCTTGAAGTATGCAGTATACTCACCTTTTGCAATTTCTGGCAGAAAATGAAAGAGCTACAAGCGGATGAACCTTCAGGAAAAGAAAAGCTGCTGCGACTGAGCATAGAGGCTGGTGGATGTTCTGGGTTCCAATACAACTTCTCTCTTGATGAAAAAGAAAACACCGATGACAGGTTTTTCCACAGTTCTCTTGTCTGATCTCTTCAATAGTACAAAATGGATTTTGTTGTAGTGGGTTAGGGGTCTTAGGGGATAGGCTCGTCCCAATGGATACTTACGTAGATACAGATACAGATGGGGACGTACCATACAAATTTGAAGAATTGAAGCTGAATAACACATAAGCACAATGGAGATGCAACAAAACAATGGCACTTTGATTTATATTGTTTGCTGATGTCAGAAATCATACTACTTAACATTGCAGATATCTTCAATTACAAAAGTAGGGTAATTTCATGGTTTGTGCAGCACAAGAAACTTACAACCCTCCATTAACAATAGATGATGCTACGACAAAATCATTAACAATCCCGCACTCCTTTGGAGGTCCTGGCACGGAAAATATCACTTCACGTGTCACATGGAATGTCTACTTCCTAAATTTTGGGAAATATATAACTAGAGATGCCCCTGGTAATCAGACACTTATATGTGTGATAAATAGTAGAGTATAAAAAACAAAGTATCCAGCATGTCTTGTTGTTTAAGAGTGTGCCTCCGATACTTCCCATATAGAGTTTGGCAGTACCTACTTACCTAGTTTCCTGTGCGTCTCAATTTGAGCCTGAGCAATGGATCTATAGTTATATCTGTGCTATTATAGTGTGCTCGAACTTGGCTGTTTCAGTAATTACTTGGAGCGAGGTGTGTTATCTGCATGTGCAAGCTTAAATAAGACCTTGCAGTTGATTGAAAATTCAAGCTCGTGATGCGCTAAATTGCTAATTTCCTGTGCTGCCCTAAATTTATACACTTTTATACTGGTAATTCTAACAAGTACGTTAATTTGTTCTTTTGCCTGTCGATGACGTTAGTTGTTCTTAACCAATGCAGAGTCTTCGAGAAGAATGGGGTTAAATTGGTAGTCGACAAAATATCATTTGATTTTGTAAAAGGTTCAACTGTTGATTATGTTGAGGAATTGATTCGTTCCGCTTTTCAGGTATGTCAGCTATACCTTTGTGAACTATATGTGTGTGTTCATCTATGATTTTTACCTGTGAAAAGGACTTTAAACCATAAAGTTTTGTGTTTAACTCTTTGTAACATAGGGTTGTATTTATTACATGATGTATTGTTAGCCTCTTCTGGAGTGCAGCTCTCAGTTTGCTGGGGGAATATTTCTTACCACTGCTCTTAAAATTCCATCTAATATGCAGGTAACTACTAATCCAAGTGCTGTGGGTGGCTGCAGCTGTAAAAGCTCTTTCATGGTAAAATAGACCACAACCATTGACATTATATTCCTTACTTATTTATCAGCACATGAAGAGATTCTCGACATTTGGTTTCATTAAGGCATAGATCTCTTATATTCATAGTACAAAACATGTAATGTTTGTTTGGGATGGTGCTGTTGAATGTGCCATAACGTTTACATTTTTTTATCTGGCTTCTTTTTTCATTTTCAGCTCTTTCCCTTTTGAGATGGGTTGGGATTGAGAAATTCAGTAACTATAAACTTTGTAATTGAATTTATCTTTACATGGTTTAATCTTCCTCTGTAATATCAGTTTCCTACTTTCCAATAAATAGATTATTTCCTGATTCAAGCTACTCCCTTCCCCTTTGCGGGCTATTTTATAGAGTGTACAAACCTACCAAGTTTAGTTACAGAATATTCAAAACTAATTCTCAAAACATTGGTCTTACTATTAAGTTTTTGGTGGTTGAATATTCAATATTGTGGTCACCAGACATCGAACCTGCATTCAGAATAACTCGTTTGAAATCCACAAGCGTTTAAGATTGATTATCAAGGCAAGGTTATTCAAACCCAGTAACAGGAAGGGAAAAACTTTCTGTCTTATAATTCAGTTGTGAAACATAAAAAGTTTCAAATCATAGTTGGTGGTCATTTCAGATCAGTAAAGCATAAAGCTCAAATTTGCACAATGCATTATTAAACCTTTCTTCTGGGTAAGTAATTTTATTAGAACTTGGAACTGTTTACCAGATAGCAACTTTATGCAAAGGTAGAGGACAAAGCATGGAAAAAGTGGAAGTGTCAAATTATAGAAGGGGTGCAAACAAGCACAAGCGCAAATTAAGCAAATCAAATGAAATTGAAAACATCAAGCGCTTAATTCTCATTCCCGATCACCAACAAAGTGCAAGAAAATCCTCAATTTGGGTACTAATAGGTTACGGGGGTAAAATATCCAATAAAAAGGAAACAATGGAGCAATATTCTGAAGAACGCCCAAAAATGTAGCCAAGTCCTGCCTGCGCTGTCACTCACACACTGCCCCGACACATAACTGACACTTTAAAATACGCGGACTGGTCTTCCCATGGTGCTCTTAAGGTACAAGCATCTCACCTGAATTTCAAGCAAGAAAAAAAATAAAAATTAATGGATACATCAAAATGACAAGATAAAGTTTCAACGATTAGGTACTGATCAACCACTTCAAAACCATCCTAAAAGCTCTTAATGAAGTTATTGATCCTATAACGAGTTGGATTCAGTTCAATCAACCAATTTCAAAATGATAATAATGCATAAGAAACATTGCGAAATGAACTGCTAACAAAAGCCTCCAGCTAAACCTCATCCATTACAGCCATGACGACCTAAATATGAAAGATGACCATAAACGGGAACAAGGCAAAAACAAATGACTCTTTCATGACTCTCTCAGAGTTACGATACACGTACTTAATCAACCTCTAGGTAATAAAGACATGGTCAATCAATCAGTCGAGCACAGAATACAATGTAATAATGTTTCCACAAGCGGCCAAAAAGTTTTAGATTGATGAACTTACATTTTGCCAATTCTTTTTCAGCAGCGAAACAAGAAAGTTGACACTCATTTGAACATTTTGGAAGATCTGCTTATCTTCCATGCCGCAATTTCCAACAGCAACGCCCATGCACAAAACCTTCTTTAGCTGAAACTTGACGGTTGCTTTTGTTTCATTAACCTTCGATTCCAAGGACTCCTGATGAGTGACAAGGGTTGGAAATTTTCCTGCATTCATATTCCAAGTGTCGACAAGATTGACATCAAAATCGTGCTAAATAGCAAATGCTTGATTTATATGTACAAAGATCAAACTGATAAGGCTTCGGAAGCATATGTACAAGTAATCATGGTATTACAAAACAACCCTCAACTTAACAAATCTAGAGTTAATCTAAGGAAGGTGATGTCATCATACACCATGGAACATTATCAACAAAGTCAACATCAAAATACATTTGTCTCAAAATAATATGCCATCACTAGAGAAAATACAATCATCCTAACTACAAGTCTTGTTGTGACTTCCTTTTAAACTACCAAGCATGTGATCAGCACACAATATATAGTACATCATGATATATTAAACAAAAAAAAATTGTAAAAAGTGCACTTGCCTGCCTTATTAAGACCAGGGCCCAAGAGACGAGGGATCTGCTTAATGACAGCTTCAGATGCGAGAAAAGCATGATACTTTTTAGCCAGCTTCTTCACCAACTTCTTGTTCTTGTTAAGCTTCTTCAGCCCTTCAACATCCATGTAGTCCAATCCTATTTTCTCTGCCTATGGTGAATAAGTTTTTTTTGTATGTGAAAAATAGAACCAGCAAAAAGTCCATATTATAATAGACTCGTTAACACCACAAGAAAAAAAAAACTTTAAAAATAAGATGAAAGAAAATTTGATTCATCAAATAGCAGCTGATGTTTGATAAATAGATTAGAAGTTATCATACCTCCTCAACATGCTGAGCATCACCAAGCATGCAAACCTTCATCTTGGGACGAGGAATATGTGGCAGTTTCACAGAGCCACTGAAACGCTTATCTTTTTGGGGATCATAGTTCTTCAAACCAATCTGAAGCTCGATAGTCTCCACAAATTTACGTTTCTTATCCTTTGCTTCTCCAGAAATCTGGGAGATGGCTTCCCTGACTGCATCACTTTGTAGCTTACTGAAAACAGAAAAAAAAAAAAAGGGAACAAGAACAAGAAAAAAACCAAGCTATTTCAACACCTCATCCAAGTTTCAAGTTTTCTACAATCATCCAAGTATGCAAATAAAATGGTCATTGAAACACATTAGACTGAATAGCCTCAATGACCCTATTTTCTGGGAACATCTATTATGGTAGGATCATGGAAAAGATTACAAATGGAGCCAATAATAATACCAAGATGATATCAATTGTCCCGTCTTAGATACAATGTAGATGTGCCAAAACAATTTTTACAATTCTTTTTATATATCCCTGGTATGCTTTAAAGCAATGAAAAATGTGAGAGAATAATGCATACAATATGCATAAACACCTTTGTAGTTAGATCATGTACATTGATCTTTCTTTGAAAAAAAGGACACACAGAACCTTTGTAGTTAGATCATGTACATTGCTCTTTCTTTAAAAATACAGGACACAGAATATAACTGCATGGGTGTGGTACATAAATCATTTTCCTATACTTCATATTTGATGTCTATGATAATTTTTATACATTCAATTAATTGAGCAAAAAAATCATTCTTTTCAAAAATCCCTTACTATCATTTTATGCCACTAATTCCCTTTCACACACACACATTTAGCAACTAAAGAATAAACCAAAAATGCTCCAAGTGACTTGCAAGAGCAGTCAAACCTTGACAATAGACCAAACTCATATATATTTAAAATTACACAAAAAACAAAAAAAAACAAAAAAAAAATATCACGCCAATACAGAAATAATTAAAGCTGAGTAATGAAAATAAGAAGAGAAGTACCTCATGGTGAAAAATTGACAGCAGCTTCTAAAAAATACCTGTCTTCACAATTAAACGTATAAGCAGAAAATATTTAGCAGATCGAAAAAGCAGACTAGAAATCACGAAATTGAGAGAGAGAGAGAGAGAGAGAGAGAGACCAGTCAGGACTGCAGTGGAGAGAGGGTGGCGGGTGTTCGGAGTGACTAATCCATAGCCCTAATCACGTACGAGTGAAATGACTCTTATAGCCCTGTATGTTGGATATAACATCTTTCGGCCCACTTATGACCAAAAACTAAGAATTAGAATATTTATTAAGAGAATAAAATTTGGACCTTTTTTCACCCGAAATTATAATTGAATTGGAATAAAAGTTTTGTCTTTATTTGGTTTTAATTTTTATAATTTTGACTCTATACAATATTTTGCTAGGAGATTGACTCAAATTCGGTGCTCAGCGAAAATTGAAAAATCGATAACTGGAATTTCGAGATCCTTGTAGGTAATTTTGGAATCAAATTGGATAGTGTTTATCGGTAATGGTTTCCAAGTTATTTCGTAGATATTTTTTTCTTTCTATTATTGATTTTGTTTCGTTATCTTGTTTGACATTTTGGTTATTCTCTTATTGTTATTGTTATTGTTATTGTTACTTCCATAGTCTTGTACAGTAATTAGTTTTACCTCATAATTGTTAGCGGCCGATTATCCACAACATATTTTTAGGATTATTAATTTGCAAAATTATTTTGATCCAAATGAACTCAAGCTGATAGTTTGATTGTGAAAGGAATTTGAAAGATAAAAAGAGAAAAATTATGAAAACAATAAACAATGTTTTACATGGTTCGATTTACGTCTAGTCCACAAGCAATTGCACAATAAATTTACTAACTCAAACCAACTCATCGAGCTATATATGAATATTCCGAGAGCAACTAAGGCTATTACCAATAGTTTATTTTAAAATGGGACTTATTTTTATTTAACATAATTTTTATTTCTTATCATTAGTGTCAAATTATCTTACTCTTTACTGCACGAAAATACTATTTTTCTTTAACCATTCCTCACTCACAATTCCACACATTCCAATACTTGTAATTAAGGACTATTAATTTATTATATTATTTATTAATAAAAAATATTATCATTTCTTAACTTTAAATTTATATTTAAAGTTATATTTAAATTTAATTTTAAATTTTCAATTCGTTATGTAAATGTTAATAATGCAAGGGAAGAGAAATGCGTTGAAGAGTGATGAGAGAAGAAAAAATATAAATGGAATCCTATAAAAGTTTATTCTCTAAATGAGAAAAATATAAATAGAATTGCTTAGTAAAAAATTATTATTTGTTAGCATTGGACATATATTATAAATTATAGTTTAATTTTTATAATAAATAAATTTAATTTATCATATAAATTGGAAAAGAAATGTTTAGATAAGTACTAATAAAAATTAATAAATTTAACATTAAAATAATTATATGTATATATACAATAAATTTTAATTTATATATTATATTTAGTAGTTTTAAATTTTAAAAAATATTTTTAAATATTAAATCTAAAATATAATTTATAACTAATCTTTAGTCTTATTAATATACTCATATTTATATTTTATATTTTTAATTAGCAATATTAGTGGAGTGAGAGGATTGATAATATATTAAATATTCAAGTATAATAGTGAAATAATGTGATATGAGATAAAATTTATTAGTTTTATATGTTTAAATAATGGATAGTGATTGTTCAGATTTGGGTAACTATTTTAGTGATTTTCTTTTTTAGGTAACCACTAGATAATGTGATACATTGTTAAAAAATGAGATGTCGGAGTGAGTTATTTCCTACTACTATCATTTCATACTCTATTTATAGGCATTTCCAAACAATGCAACAAATTGACAACAAAAAAAAAAAAAAAAAACGAAAATCATTTGCCAATTGCACGTTTAACAACTCGCCTCCCATTTGATTTACCCAAAAAATAACCCGTCTCCATTTGAATGGTATTTATACCCTAATGCTTCCAACTTACACTTGATCTATTGCAAACAACACAAACCACTTGTCTTGTTTTGGTCTAAAATCGCAATTCAAGTAACCTCACATGTAAATAAGGGAGCCAAAACTTGTACTTATACTCGTGTAGTTGTTCTCGTGGTAGCATTTGGTCTGATTTTCGTAAACGAGCCTTTATCTCCATCGTTTGTGTAAGAGCATCAAATAAGTATTATACAACTTATAAAATTTAGTCAGGTAAAAAACAGTTTCGGGACCTACTATATAGTCCCTAACAATTTAATTCAATTCTTGTAAAAATGAATTGCATACACGTGAAACATGATAATGGCTATCGATGACCAAGAATGTATTGTTATGTTTTGTATTATATTGAGTATTGATGTAATTATATATCACTCGATAGTCCTTAGGTTACTTGCATATAAACCATGTTGTGATACTCATTGAGGAAATCCAATACAATATTTTTATTTTCTTCACATGGGATCGGGCTTAATGCACAAACCCTAACCAAACACTATTGTGTCGCCGCCCTCCTAATGGTAGCAGCGGCTACAACCACCGGTGCCTTGACCGGTGATGTTGCCACCAAGGCGCCGGTCCCTCCCCTTGACCTTACTTCTTGTTCCCCCACTATTGATTCTCAACCCTCATACTTTCTTCTTTCCTCCGATAACCCCAATCTTATCCTTATTTCCACAGCATTTAATGGCAATAATTACTAATCTTGATACCGCAACATGCGTCGTGCTCTCAACACCAAAAGTTAATTAGGGTTCACTGGTACTATCAAGCAACCTACTAACGATGATGTTCCTTCCGGTGCATGGGATAGTTGTAACAATACCGTGCTCTCGTGGTTCTTTAATGTTATTGACCATATACTTGTCTTGAGTCTCACCTATTGCAACACGACGGGTTATGTATGCATTTCACTCAAGACAACACCGCCGAAATCTTTTGGATTGAAAAGGATATTGGTAAAGTGGTTCAATGTAATTATAGTATTACCAAATACTATACTCGTTTGATAGCCCTTTGGGAGGAGTTGGACTTGGTTGATGTATCGGAGCCTTGTTCTTGTGATGGTGTACGTGTAATGCATACAAAAATTGTATTGTTAAAAATTCCGCTAGTAAGGTATTTAAATTCTTGACTGATCTTGATGACTCCTTTCATACTACTCGAAGTAATATTTCAGTCATGTCACCATTACCCAAGTTGGGAAAAGGTTTTTGTACGGTGTGCAGCTAAGAAAATCAACGAAAAGTGAAGCTTGGATCGAATTAAAATGGGACAATATGACAGTGGTGGCCTCTTGGCCGGGTCTCGGTGGCTCACAGCCCACACAGCCCCACAGGACCCATCCCGCCCATATAGGGCAGTCGGGCCAGCGGGCTAGCAGGGTGAGTGGCCAGTCGGCCCCTGCCACTGGCGGGTTACTCTCTACCCTCGAGGCGGGCAACCCTCGATACTCGATTCCAGTATATGCATTTTTTCAGCGTGAATGCTATTCCGACTACTTAGTTTGAGGTTTGTGATGCCCCTAGGCATAATAGGGATAATTATTTTGTGTTGAACGGATGTTATGAGTGGTGGACATGTTGCATGTATACATTGGATGATATTGTTCACCGGTGCGCTAAGCAGTCTGCTAGTCACACCACGCCAAACTCCTCATTGCAGGGTGGTGCATCTTATGATGATTAGTAATGCTCGGATTTCATTGTCACTACCAATTTTACTGGTATAATTTCTCCTTGCTCAGCTTCTAGTACTTTATAGATTATTGATACAAGTGCATCATATATATTACTATCATGGACCCATCCTGTGACGCAAGGGTCCCTCGGTATGTGAATATCACTATAGGCATGCATGTTCTTGTCAGGACATTTGGCTCTGTTGTTATTTCTCCAACCTTAAGTTTGCATAATGCACTTTACTTACTTGATTTCAAAAATAATTTGCTTCTTTTTTAGCCAACTTATCAAAGATTTCAATATAATTGTCATTTTTTCTACTATTTCTTATATTTTTTTAAGACACTACTACCTAAACGCAGATTGGAGTGGGTGAGCATTATGAAAACCACTATTTTTTTCAGCCTATCTTACTTGTCACAGCCCTGCCAGTTTCCCCCCTTATAAGTTTTGGCATCAAAGGTTAGGTCATCCTTACCAATTCATATTCCTAAATTTATTTTAGCTCCAAATAGAAATGTATCCCTTCTCTGCGATGCATGTGAAAAAGGAAAACATTATAAACTTAGTTTTCACCGTTTGCCTATTATGAGCACTGTTATTTTTAACCATGTTTATATTGACATTTGTGGTGGATACATTTTTGCTTCTTTTGATGACTCACATTATTTTTTAACTATTATTGATGAGTATTCACATCTTACTTGGGTATACTCAATGAAATATAAATCTAAAACTATGTCGTATCTTTGAAATTTTTTTAATATGGCTCACATTCAATACAATGTTTAAATAAAATATGTTAGGACAAATAAAGGCTTTGAATTTACTTATTCTGAAACACAAAAACTTTTTAATGAACATGGTGTTACACGAGCTTACTTACACTGAAACTCCACAATAAAATGAGATGGCCAAACATAAGCATAAACACATTCTCAATGTGGCCCATTACTTATGCTTTTATGCTCACATCCCTATTTTGTTATGAAGTGAATGTTTTCTTTCCAGTGTCCATTTAATAAACCACGCCCCATTTCTATTTTAAAAGACGATACATATTTCCATCATTTCTTTAATATTGAGCCTACTTATGACCATTTGTGAATGTTTAGTTGCCTATGATATGCTCAAATACTAAAGGTTAGTCGAGATAAATTTCAACCCCTACTGTTAAATGCATGTTCTTAGGTTACCCAATTGCTTATACGGCTTATCATGTGTGTGATTTATAATAAAAAAAATTAATCTCATATGATCTAATGTCCCAAAAATTCAGAGAGAATTTTTCGCATTTTAATAATATTATATAACATAATATAATATTATTAATATGTATTATATGTCATGATAGTAGTGTTTGTCACTACGACTGCAGAGTTCAACCTACCCCGTCAGGTTGTGGGGGTTAAGGGGAAGCCGCTCCTTCGGGGTGCGAGGCACCGCCTCGGTAGGAAATTTTATTGGGTGGTTATTAGTGGGAAAATATTGT
>MKEJ01089727.1:0-10227 GCA_001753735.1 Embelia ribes
TTTTTTTTTTTTTTTTTATCGACCTCCTTTTGGAGGGAGTCACACACGGGATTCACGTGTGTTGTGTGTCTGTGACAGAACAACCGCTACATTCTAGCACAACTCCACGTAGGATTTCCACATCGTGGGTTCGCTGACGTGGACTCCTGGTGACACGACAGGCAACACTTGATTGGAATGGACTGTCCGGTTTGTAGTAAAGTCAAGAGTTGGTAGGACCCACCACTAAGTTAGCTATCTTCGGAATATGGGGTACGTTCGATGGCTTGTTTTTAAGGCTGAAAATATGCCCTTCTCGAGTGGGGGTGTCAATTTTTTACAATCTACACGAAGCCTACGCGAATAAATGGATTTTGGTTGATCAATTTTTTGATACGACCAGTGTATGACACGATTCATCAACACTAAGTGTTAATGGGTTGTGTTCGGATTCAACCATTTTGACCCGAATTGATCCGTGAATTTAATTTGATTGACACGAACCCGCTAACCTGTTTTGACCCGAATTGACCTACCACTATATAAAAAAACTTTATTTTTTTCAATTGAATATTTATAATATTATGGAGATTTGTATTTGTTTTCGGATATTTGTAATGTTTTTAATACTTTTGTTTTATGTAGTTTTGTATTTGGGATATTTGTAACATATATAAATTTTTCTTTTTTTTGTAGGGTCTTGTTGGGTTGGGTCGGGTCGTGTCGGTTGGGTCGTGTTAGGCGGGTAGTGTCGTGTTTACCCGAACACAACCTGTGTAAATCTCGGGTCACGGGTCGTGTCAGGTTAGTCATGTTTTGAGTCGGATCGTGTTCGAATCCCAATGACCTAACCCGTTTAGTTCGCAGGTCGTGTTTGGGTTGATGCATTTTCAACCCGAACCTGCCATGACCCGACCCAACCCGATTGCCACCCCTAATCTCAAGTAGAGGCCCTCTTCACTCTAGGCAATAGATTTGTTTAAATTCGATTCGTTTATTTATTATTTATATATTTTTTAAAGCTTCATTTATACACATTCGAGCTAAATCTTAACCTGTTACAATAATTTGGTTTTTATGAATTTATAAATATTATTTGTATCAATCAAATATTTTAAAAAAATAAAAATAATTTATCAAAATATAATAGTTTGTATTGATCAATCAAAAATTCAAAAAAAATAAACTTAACTAATATGAAATATATATATTTATTTCCGTAAATTTATTTCTCTAATTTGAAATATATATATATATATATATATATAAATAAATCAAATGAGTTTGAGACCTTAACCAGCCAAGCAGAAGATTGCTCATGAACGAGTATGACCCGAGCCTAAAGTTTTTTATGAATGATTTGATTTATTTGCATCTTTTTGAAGATCTTGAATATTAAATTGCGTTAGTTTGAATTACTACTGGCTAGCCGAACCTAATTGCTTTCTTAGCCTATCCGAGATATTCTTTTGGCCGGACCTAATTTGGCTTGGATATTAACTCTAGCTAGTTAGACCTAAGTAGTCACCCAACTGATTCCAGGTGGGTCCTCAGAAGGTTATGTGCCTTAGCCAAATATTCGATGCAGTTTTGAGCTCATTCTTCTCTAGGTTGGTTTTAACTTCTTTCTTAGCCATTTATATGACTTTCGAACATATCTTGAACTATTCTTGGCTTATCTTTGATCTTCTAACTTGCATTTTGATTCTTAACACTTCTTAACATGAACTATGCCCACTCTAAGACGAAACATGTATAATGGTTAGCCCCTAACTGAACTCTAAGGAAGGATATGGATAGAGAACAACAATCCATTGCCTATGATGAAGCAAGAATCTTGGTATGGTGAAGACGCCACAATTTGGGATGGTAAACGATTGATAAGTTAGGTTGAATACCATAGAAAATTCTGATATAATCGAAAAATTCTTAAAGAACCAAAAAGAATTGCAACTCACAAATTTTGTGTATTAATCTGATATTTTTTATTCCAATGAACCAATGCCTTTTATTCAAAAGAAAGGCATGAAATTACAACATTCTTGCCTTAATTTCACCCAATTAAAACTGGAAACAAATCTCACATAACATAAGGAAATAAGAAATTAAGTCCTAATATTAGGAAATATGAAATCCTCTTTGGCTTTTGAAATTGGAAGCCTTATTTATTCCTTAAAACTAAAAATAGAATGTCTAATTGGCATGCAAGCCTCACAATAAAATAAATTCAAAATAGAAAACAATCTCCTTCACGCCTATTGTGCAACAATCCTTGTGGATTTCTTCTGGATTACTCCAAAGCTTGAATTAGGGAATGCCAGTCTCAAGAATCACTTTCAATACCTTCAATGGGCCTCCACGACTTGGCTTGAGCCCATGTTACTTGAACAAGCCCGTTAAGTGCTTCTTTGAATTTCTTTATATGTGATTTTGTAACTGGGCCAAAGGGCACTCAAATTGGATCTGAAAATAGCTCCACCCAAGTATTTGAACCTATATTAGTCTTGTTCTCATCAGGTACTACTTGAAACTATTGTACCTTGATATTACTAAGTTTCTAATTTAAGCTTATACTCACAAATCAAGTGTAATACCTCTTAAAACTACCCAAAGCTCTCTCAAGAAAATCAGGAGTTTATAAACTACTCGCAAAAGTATAAGAATATATTACAAAGAAAATTATCTCACTCAAACCCTTTGAAATGAAATTACAAGATGTTTATATAAATAACTACTCAAAGAAGAGGGGTTCTTTAAGTGTTTGCAACAATAGAAGTTGAAGATATGATGAAGATGATGAAAAGTACTCAAATTAGAATCTTGAACTTTGATCTTACTTTCAATTAATGAATAATCTTGTTTTAGATTTGTTTAAGTGTTTAAGTAGTTCTAGGTGAGACATAATCTTGCCTAGGGATTGCAATATGTCTCCCATGCTCAGCATTGAAGTGTCTCTCAAGCTATCACTAGTTGTACTTTTTGAACTTTGGAGATGTGTTGTTTGCATTGTCTAATGACCTTGAGTCGCCTGTCCGGCGGCAGACAATCCCTCGAACGACAATGGACATAAGGACAAAAAGATAGAATTTTTACTATCTTGGTCCAAAATATCAACTCTACCTTCAAAGGTTTAGTTACCTGTTCGACGATAGGGACCCATCAGACACCCTTCAGACAAGTTGAAAAATCAACTTTGAGAATTGCATCGAGCCGTAACTTTTTGACTTGCTTTTTCACACTCTCAAGTCCTTGTCTATTTTTAAATTTTGTACAATATTTAAAAATAGCAACACTAGATAAAATTATTAGTATAGCAATAATACAAGAATTGTATATTTTTCATAATTTATATTATCATAAAAAAGGCTCTTTTTAGTTTTAATTTTAAACCTTGTCGCAACAAACTCCTCTTTTTTATGACGACACTCTTTTTGTGAAAATTAGAAAATGTCTTGTTATCAAATAGCGAGTAATGTGATAAGTTTCAATTTATGTCCAATATAGAAATTGATAGAATATATTGTAATATTTAAATGTATGCAATAATATACTATAAAATAAACATCAATGATCACATGCAAACAAAGATAAGTCATCAACATAAACAAGTTAAGCCTAGAATAATAATGATTAAATATGATATCAAAGAATCCATCAAGAATGAGAATTATAATCATGCTTACAAACAAACATGGATTCCAATAATCATAATATAAATATCAATGATAGGACGATAACATGATCAATGCCACAAACAAACATTATAACTAATGCTCACAAGCAAACATAATATGTACATTTGTTTTAAGAATCATAACATGAGCCATGTGAAAATTCTTAATACAATAATCATTAGTTTGGTTCATCAAAATAAATAACCTTGGGGTTAATAGGGTTCAATCAAATTAGAATTTTTTTCATCACTCCAAAATTTTAATTTCGCTCTCACTCTAGGATTTTAAAATCAATCACAACCCAAATTTCAATAAGATGAACAAATTCATTCGGAAGCTAGTGGATGGTGATCTTTAGATCAACAAGATTGACTATGCAGAAGTCACTAATTACAGTGATTCTCTCTCTCTTTCACAACAAATATGTCTTACTCCCCTTTCGGTTTATCGTTATTATGTTTGGTTTTGTTTCCATTCTTTAATTAATTTTTTCACTTTCCAAGAAGTGTTGGGATGGATTTACTGAAAAGTATCAAATGTAAACTTTTCCTAGTGGACTTTTGAAATGACCCCTATTTTTATGGAAGTGCATAAAAAATATTCATCAAACATTCAAAATTTATACAAATGGACTTTTGGCGTCAAGAAGCACTTTTGACAACGCCGCCAAACGTTATCTTATTTGTGGAAAACCACTACTCCACCATCTGTTATGAGGTACCACACCAAAGGTGTATAGCCAAGTGTTTTAAATATATATTATCTAGGTCACCAAGTCAGGGAACGAGAGCGGAAGCGTGATAGCATCCAGTATAAGACAAAAATCTGTGAGTAAGAGAGAGGACGAGTATTAGGAGCGGCTGGTTTATAATCAAGTATTTGTTGGTACCGTTGTATTTAAATAATATTTTTTGAATAAAATAATACCAAAAATAATAAAAAGGAAAAAACATAAATTTTATTTCCTTAACATTAAATTAAATAGCAATTAGAAACACTTACAGTGCTATCAAAATTACAATTTGCCATAGAAAATGAAATTGGTTGGAATATATCCCAAACAAAATCACAATAGAACCATGTCCCCTTAAACCCAATTTGTCCATCATCCAAGTTGCTTCTGGCTAACTTTGGTAATGGATTCCAAAGGTAAAATGGTTGCTCATTGTGTCCTGATAAAAGCTACAATCGAGGCGCCTAATAGAGCCTTTCATAGTAACTCTCTACATAGTTGTGTATGTGTACAGAAAATTAGAGTACTGTGTAATTTGTGGATGCAAAAAATGGCTGAAGAATAACTTATATATGGGCTCGATTGACTAGCTGAAACGACTCAATGATCAATCAAAAGTCACCATAATGGTGTGATTAATCTATAAATTTTTTTTAAAACAAAGAGTATCGAATTTATTAACACCCTCCAGAGGGGGAGGAAACCCATAATACAAAAGAGTCCAAGAAAGCAAAACACATTATAGAAAACTCAAAACTATATAAACCATTTAAGACATCTAAAATTACAAAATCCCATTCTATCCATATTGAAAGCGCCAACAGTAGCTTTAGGCATAGAACTCGAGAAAGAAAAGGAAGCTTGAAGACCAGAAGCTCCTAATTTGGCAAGACAATCTGCTACTTGATTTCCTTCTCTAAATTGATACTTAACAACGAAAGCCACTAAATCAAAAAGAACCAAAATATCACTCCACAAGGATTGCAACAATAAAGGGGGAAATGAAATACCTTTAAACCAATTTACCAAATTAAAGAGTCTATCTCAACATATATCTGATCAATGCCTAAACTATTACAAATCAACAGACCATGCAGAAGAGTTTGTATTTCAACATATGTATTTGTATGAGAGCCCAAGGGAAAGCAAAAACCATGAACCAAATTACCACAGTCATCCCATATAATACCTCCACAACCAGCAGACCCAAGGTTGCCAAAAGCAAAGCCGACTATATTAATCTTCAATTTGCCAGATGGAGGGCATAGCCATTTCACTAAAAAAGGTTTCTTCACAAGACAGATAGAGGGTTTCACTTTTAAGAGTATCAGAGATTCAAGCTGACCATGAGAAGAAATTTCATGAGGAGCTATAATCAAAGAAAGGTCTCTAACCATTTTAAAGACCATAACTATAACCGACTTGAAACACATAGGCTTTTCATCAAATTTATGATCATTTCTAGCTAGCCAGATTTCCCATAAGATTAAAAAGGGGACCAGACTGGCTACCAAATGAAATTGAGATTTGGATTTGAAAGAGTTGCACCAAGATGAAATAGATGATTGCTGGGAAATTCCTTAACATAGCTGAAACCAAAAATTGAACTAAAATAAGACCAACCCTCTAATGCTACCTCACTCTACCCTAACAAGTGAGAAGTTGATTCCATTTGGGGATTTTTACAACAACAACACTTAGAAACAATAGGAATGCCATACTTATGCAAATCCAAATCAAGTTTGATCCCTTTATGCTAGAGTTTCCAAATAAAGACAGAAATTTTCAAGGGAAGGGTTTGATTCCAAATGAACTTAGCCATTCCCCAGTGAGGTTTATGAGATCTGAGAAAGTTATATACAGACTTTGTGGAGAAAAGATCAATAGAAGAGTGAGGCCAAATTCTCACATCTAAACCCTGAGTCAAACAGCAAGGAGTAGAAAAGACAGTACTAGCCAAAACATCTCCCCCCATATCTTTAAGCAGATCAAAATTCGAAGAAGAAAATATGACTTGATTCAGGAGAAGAAAAGGATATTTTACCTCAAAAGTAGAGCTCGAAATCCCAGTCCCTCTCCAATTCTCAAACCAAAAGCTCACAAAACCCTCTTTAAGAAGCCATTTGCTCTCAGAGACTAGAGAAGGAAAATGAGAACTTAAAGCTCTCCAAATAGGAGATTGACCTGCACAAGAAATAGGACAATTCCATAAATTCTTCATGTATTTTTGATACATGAAAAGGGTCCATGGAGACTCTATAGTTAACAATCTCCATGCCATTTTAGCTTGCAAAACTTTAAGAACATCATATAAATCTCTAACACCCAAGCCACCCTCATCAAGAGATTTGCAAATATTAGACCAAGTCACCTAATGATGCTTGTTATGTTCCTCATTAGAGCCCTCGGAAACAATCAGAACATGATTTCTGAAAATATTGTATAACATTTTGAGGAACAGGGAGAACAAGAAAAGAGATGAATAGGCATGGTAGATAGAACATGCCTAAGAAGAGTAAGCTTACCCCCTTAAGAAAGTAAATGGCCCTTCCAGCCCTTCCAACATGCAATCCTTTTTAAAAATTCTTGCATCAGAGGTTCAAAAATAGTACTAGAAATTTTGCCCAAATATAGGGGAATACTCAGATAAGTAATGGGGAAAGAACCTTCTTGAAATTGAGTAACATTGGCTATGATAGATTTTTTAGATGTAGAAACCTTGTGAGTTAGAAAAACACTTTTAGGGAAATTAACAGCTTGACTGGAAATAGATTCATAGGCCTTAATAAATCCCATAAGCTTATCAAGGTTTTGCTTTTTCCCATTTGTAAAGATGAGCACATCATCAGCAAATATAATATGAGATATTGGAGTACAACTACTGGGCCCTTTATTAGGGGTTAAAACCCCAGAAGTAAGTTTGTAATGAAGGCCTCTGCTTAAAACTTCTTCATAAATAATAAAGAGGAGAGGAGATAGGGGATCATCCTGTTTCAAACCTCTAGAGGAGGAGAAATAATCAGTCAGATTGAGTATTTTGCATCAGTAACACAAGCCAAAATGAGACCGATCCATTTGGAGTGAAAACCAAAAGTAATGAGAATTTTCTCCAAAAAACCCCAATTAGTTCTATCAAAAGCCTTTGCCATGTCTAATTTGAGAATTACATTACCCCCTCAACAACTCTTGAGCAAGCATAATACTATCAGTAATCTGCCTACCCTCAACAAAACCATTTTGTTGAGAATAAATAATCTTGGGAAGAAGCAAAGCAAGCCTAGATATAAAAAGTTTAGAAATGATTTTATAAACAACCTGATAAAGAATCATAGGACGAAACTGAAAAAAATTGGAGGGGGAATCCACCTTAGGAATCAAAACAATCAGAGAAGAAACAAAACTCTGAGGAAAAGTTGATCCTTCAAAAAAATCTTTCACAGTTTCCATAAGATCATAAGCCACAATGTCCAAGCATTTGATGAAAAAAAGAGATGAGAAATCATCTGGACCAGGAGCAGCATCCGTAGAAATAGAAAGGATTGCAGCTTTGACCTCCTCTAAGGTAGGACGAAGGAGAAACTTTTCATTATCCAAAGGTTGCTTCTAAAGCCTTTGCACTTTTCTGCAATTTTTTAAATTATTGGGGTCTTCCTGCGATTTCCAGACATGACGTGCCAAACCGGTCGGCCAACATTAATGCGCATGTGTGATGCTACAACCTTCATATCCATGTGTTTATTATGGCATTCATATTGGATTTGTAGAAGAAAAGTGTTTTGAGAATGTGTAGATTTCTTTAATAGTATATTATATATATATATTTATATGAATTTTTTAAAAATAACTTTTTTTAATAATATTACATTTATAATTTTTAATTTATTATTCGGGGCCTCACTAGTATCGGGTGCCCTAGGCAAGCGCCTCGTTAGCCCTGCACTAGGGCCACCCCTGTAAACCAAACCTGGCTTAGTTGGGGTGTAACTCTACTGCTTCTACCCTACGAGCTTTCTAATCAAACACTAACCTGACGTTGTCCAAACAAATAGTAAGGCTATGTGCCACTTTAAACTTAACGATAAATATACTTTATTACACGCACATACACACACGAATATTAGTCGATAACTTTTTAGGTGAGAGATAACCGTGGACTAATCTATTCCAGTAAGTGATTCCACGTCTCACATTTTTGTAATGATATCCGTATTACATTGTGCTTGGTGGAAGCTATCTTTCATTTCTTTTTTGGCTCGGTGATCAATCCATTAGAGAAACTTAGATAAAGAACACTTGATTAAACGGAGTAAACCAGAGGAACTCTATAATATCATCTAGCCAAAACTATTCTTCGTACTTGAGAGCCCTTTGCTTGTGGTGCAAGGGGACAAGGCAATAATTACATGCTTTAATTCTTGAAAGAAAGGGATTTAACCGTCGGAGTACGGTCACCGGGTGTATAGAAAGCAAAATCATCTCGGTCATAGTTGATATCATAGTTATCGGAAACACAGCATAGGGGTGGGAATATTGCGTTTTCCCGTAAACGCATTTTCGGTATAGGTACGAAACATATGGGAATTTTAAGGGGAAATGCATCAGAAACTATACGGATACGCTTGGAATACAATTAGATATACACTTATAAAATTTAAGGGAAACGAATAGGAAATGTTCAAAATACTATTCAAAAACTTAATATTAATTTTTTTAAAATTAATAGAAAGCTTGTTGGATATCATTTCATAAATAAATAAATAAATATTAATAAAAATATTGTGAGAATGAGTTTTTTTAGCGCTTCTATGATTAAATCTATTATTTTACTATTAACTTGTTCATACCAAGTATTGAAAATTTAATATAGAAGTATATGTATCATAATACTTACAAATTTGACTAAAGTTTTAGAATATTTGATAATAATCATATATATTTTGCATATATTTCCCACATGTTATATTATCGTATTCAAAAAGATTCTAAATCGTATCCATATTTCCTGTTTCTCCCATATTTTTTGTTATGCATTTCCAACTGTCGTTTTTTCTTACGAATCCCACTTTCTATTTTCGACTTTGATGACTATGGTTGGTATACAATGGATCATTTGAAATTTATGAGATTGTACATTTTTTTAGTGTTGTTACTGTAGATATGGAATTTTTCATCCAATGAAAATGTGTCACTTGTCATTTGAACGTCCAAATAAATTATAACATATGCATTTAAATAATGTCTCTAGTACATAAATACAGAATAAATGAGGTAAAATTATCTTCTTAAATTAAATTAGAAAATATTTTTTTTTTCTTTAAGGAAATAGTTATTATATAATTCTAATGGATTTTCTCTTCAATAATAGTAAAAGATGAATCGTGAATTATCCAAATTGAATTTTTATTTCTTAAAATAATTAAGATATCATTTTTTGGTCAATTATCTCTTAAGTAAATTGTAGATATACTTATCAAATAATTTAGAGTTTCTCCAAAACCCTTCCATTCTCGATACGGCTATGTCAAGCGGGACATGCATATATACGTAGACTCAATGGTCATTGTTCAAGTGTGAAGCTGCAAAAACAAGTAGGTTTAGAACCAAGCAATGACAAGGACTGAGCAAGCTATTGAGCAATCAAGAGCTAGCTAACGAACAAGACCAACCATGCAAGCAACTTGTTTCGAACCAACTTCAGTTACAAAAGAATCACAGGCCAATATTGCTAGCCAAATAACGCTATTCGGCAGACTCTCCTATCACTATTACAAAATTACAATTATTTTAATTGATAACTTGGACTAAATAATGGTAATAATGTACTTAACAAAACATATATAT
>MKEJ01089733.1:0-10585 GCA_001753735.1 Embelia ribes
CCCTGGGTCCCGAGTGCTTGGGATTTGGTGTTTGGAGTATAGTATAGTATGGATTGTTAT
Source organism: Embelia ribes (assembly GCA_001753735.1). Taxonomy (NCBI): domain Eukaryota; kingdom Viridiplantae; phylum Streptophyta; class Magnoliopsida; order Ericales; family Primulaceae; genus Embelia; species Embelia ribes. Next base: position 61 of record MKEJ01089733.1, read on the forward strand.
TGTATGTATATATATATGAACTATGGTAGTAGAAATCAACTATTATATTAGGCCACATAAGCTCCGGATGTCACGAACGCACCACGGCCTCCCGAAAACATATAAGATGTCCCTTTTACAAATTCTCACCTAGTCTCATCCATTGGTTCCTGAACTCCATTTCTCAAGTCTACGAAATTGCCAAGTTTCGCTACTCGAATGACCGTGATCCCACACAGGAAAATGGTCTACACAATATAATGATAATATTTTCTAATTTTATTTTGCCAAACACTATTGGCCAAAAAACTGGGGAATTGTTCCCGAGAAAATGAAAAGATAAAAATTATACCCATACGTGAAGAATGTAATGGCAAGGATACAAGATATATACCTCGAAGCCAACCGATAGGCGAAACTAGATGAAATCGCCCAAGAACCCCAGAAACTTCCAAAACTTTGAACCCAAAACATTCAATTTACGGGCCTCGAATCATATCGAACCTATGCATAAAAGTGATATATGAATCATAATAAATACCTTCATCAACTTTATTTCGATAAATGAACTTAGCATACAAACCGAGAAAAAATAAAAGAGAGATATAGGCAAAGAAATTTATATAAAAATGATCCCCGTATGACATAGAGTCTGAATAAGTATTTATTTTCTGCGGATGACAACCCGAGCACGACGAACCCTAGCCCCCTCTCTCTTCTCTCTCTCTTCTTCCTTGCTTCTGTGTTGTTCTAATGTTTCATGTGTGTGTATGTATAAATGTATATAAAATACATTTAAATAAAAAAAAAGTACGGACTACTGCTAATGCTGACTAAATTGGCTAGACCATTTCGTGCCCCATTTTGACCACATTATGCTTCGAATTGGTTTTTTTTCAAAACATAAAAGTTTTAAATATTGAATCTTATTTCCAAAGATATTTTGTAGATCTAAATCGGAGTTACGGTTTGAGAGATATGTCCAAAATACAAAACTGGTGTCATATCTCCTAACACATTTTTTCTGAATGTTTCGAGCTGCTTTTTGATTATTCTCCTCTTCGAATTTAATTTTTAGCAAAACATGAAAGTTGTAGAATTTCCATCGGTATATTATATAAGTCTCAATCAGAGTTACGGGTTTCGAGATATTACCAAAAAATCAAACTGTTCTCATGAATACAACTTGCATTTTCATATTTAATCATTTCCCGAAGCCAAACCATGATCACGAAAAATCGTCCATCACTTCCAAATGCTAGTATATGATGTATACACTAGAGAAAAAATATTAGAAGTTGTATAATATGATTTAACAATGCAAAAAATTTACCTGTAAATTTTGGGATGTTACATATGCTTTGGGCTAAAACGAAATGTAATATACCTTATCAGTATTGTAGCATATAACTCATTATGTATTTTGTAAATAGGACATTTGCTTTTATTATTACTAGGACAATATTTCATTTTATGTGTACTCTGATTGATATATTCAAACATATTATAGAATATGAGATTGGTAAGTAGCAGTGTTAGTGTGGATTCCCTATTTTTATTTTCAAAGACCAAATAATGTTTTTCATTCTTTTTTACCTAAAAAGGGAATACACTCACTCTCCAAGGTTTCTAGCGGGTTTGGGGCTTACCTCGGATCTTCTAGAAAAATTGGAGCGTGACAAGTGCATTCATCGGTCTCCTTCTTATATGTTCAAATCATCTTTAACATCTCTCTATCATCTTATATTCAATTGGTGCCACCTTAACCTAGTCTAAATATCTTCATTTCTAATTATATATTTCCTAATCTTTTCACATATACACCCCAATATACGCATTTCTACTACGATCGTCTTGTATTCATCTTATTTTTTAGTAGCTCAAAACTTACTTCTATAAAATAAAACTAGTCGTATTGTTGTCTTATTAAAAAAAATTTAACTGTAGAGGTATATTACAGTCATATAAAATTCCGTATACATTTCTCCACTTCATTCATCCTGCATGGGTTCTATGATTGACATCTCTATTTATCCCACTGCTGCTTTGTTGAATTGATCATAGATATCGAAAATGATCAGTATTTGGTATTACCTTCCCAACTAAATTAACCGCAATCAGATCTATTATACATCATCCACTGAAATAACACTTCATATATTCAATTTTTGACCTATTGAGCTTAAAATCACGAATTCTAAAGTATATCTCCACAATTCCAATTTATCATTTATGCTCGCTCTAGTCTCGTCAACCAAAATTATATCATCAGCAAACAATATGTAATACGGTACTTCAGCTTGTCCATTACTATTGCAGACAAGAAATGACTTAGTATTGAGCCTTAATGCTACCCTATTGTAGTAGGAAAGTTGGACGACAAGCCACCATATATTTTAACATTGGTAACTGCACCCTCATACATATACTTGATAATATTTATAGATTTAAGGAGAACCAATTTCTTTGTCAAAATACACCAAATTACCTCTCTCGGAACTTTATCATAAACGTTATCCAAATTAATAAAATCATATGTAGGTCTTTCTTTCCTGCTCTATATATCTCCATCAGTTGTCTCGGTACATGAATTGTTTCTGTAGTAATCTCCCAACCATAAACCCTAACTGATTTTTAAAAATGTTAATATTTTGTCTTAACATATACTCAATTACTCTTTCCTAAAGTTTCATAGTTCGACTTATGAGTTTAATCTCACGATAATTTTAAAAGTATTGTATATCATCCTCTTTTTATATAAAGGTACTAAAATATTCTTTCTCCATTTATCAGACATCTTCCAATTGTGCCAAATTTTGTTGAATATGTTTGTTAACCATTTTATTCCAACATCACCCATAACTTTCTAGACCTCAATATGAATATCATCTTGTCTGACTGCTTTGTTTATCTTCATTTTTCTTAAAATCTCTTTAACCCCGCACTCTCTAATCTTTCGTATTAAGTTGCAGTCTTTCTCCGAAGAAACAACATTATTAACTAGATAACTTGACTGATCACCATTAAAGAGTTTGTCAAAATAATCTCTCCATCGTTGTTTGATCTCCTGATCTTTTATTAAAATCTTGTCACTGTAACGGACCCCCAACAGTAATATTAACTAACTATTTTTCAAGAATTTTAAATAATATACCACTAGTATCTTTTGGTCAACTCTAACTCCAAAATTACCTCATAATATATCTAATTTATTAAAATAAAGTCACTCAAAAGGAGAAACTTTTGTGTATTACAGTCATTCTCACTCTTTATGCATCTTAAAATTTTGCATCTAATCTTCTAAAGAGTTTCTCAAGAATTTTATACTTCTTTCATAGAAATTAGGTTGTTTAATCCTTACTTTTCTTATCTTTCAGACTGGCAATTCTATACAACTCATTTTCTCCCTCTTTTGTGCTAATCTTCCAAAGAATTTCTCATGAATTTTAGATTTGGCATCCCGAATGACTTTTTTTTACTTCCATTTTTGTTTCTTTGTATCTCTTATAAACTTGATCATCCCTATACTTTTTGAGCTCTCATATGTAGCAATGCTATTTAAAATGATGAAAATTTTAGGGCAATTTTATTTACACACGAAAGTGGATAAATGCACCATTTGCAAATTGATTAAATTATTGTTATTTTCACCAATATAAAATGTTATTTACTCCACGAATTAATTATTCCTTAAAAAAAGGGAAGCGACATAACTACCCTTTATATAAAAAGCATAACTTATTCATTTTATTCCAATTTTTAACTACCCTCTTTGTCTTTACTCTCTCTCTCTCTATCTCGCTATAATCTTTCTATCTCTTTATCTGTCAACCGCCCCGCCATACCACGTCGCATGCTACTACACTTTACCAACCCGCATCATGCCATAACCACCATACCGCCACTCCTACCCCACCGCGCCACGCCCACAATGATGAGTAACTCTTATTCTTCTCTCCCCTCAATTAAATTGTGAAATTTTGTAATAATGTGCCTTTTAGGGTTCAAATTTAGTTTGTTATCATGCAGTTGAATTTTTTGAATTGATGTAAAGGTAGTAATTTTGGTAGTAAGGTTATAATTGATAGAAATAAGAATTTTCTAAAGTAAATTGTAATTTTTTGAAGTGACTTTATTGCATTATCATGTGTTTGATTCTTTGAATTAATTGTTATGAATTGATTGAAATATGAATTTTTTGTTGTTAACTATTGAATTTAGTGCATTATCATGTGTTTTAATTTTTTGAATTTATCACATTCGATAAATTTGTTACCACTTTGATATGTTTGTTGTTGGAATGTATGATATTCAACAATTAACCTTTTGAATGTCCTGCTAGACATTCGATACTTAGGTAAACGAATGTAGTGCATGGCCAAATGGACTACATTCGACCAATAGAGGAATGAGTGTCTAACAAGACATTCAAAAATAGACTGATCGAATGTATAAATTTCGTCAAATAATAAGTTGAATATGTTGCTTGATATTTGTAAATCTGTAGGTCGAATGTGGTTCATTTGAAACTGTTTTCAATGCTCTACATTCGACCATACAAATTGCGAATGTCTTTGCATACATTCAAATTTTATTTTCGAATGTCTACATTCGAGCAGTAGATGGTTGAATGTATCTGTAGACATTCAAACTTATGAAGGTTGATTGTTGTTGAACCTGTTAATAATTTTATAAATGCATTACATTCGACATCTGTAGGTCGAATATGTGCATTCAATCAACTAATTTTTGAATGTCTTTGTTGACATTCGTACCTCATAATTTTGAATGCCTCTTTTCAGACTTTGTATTAGTGTTCCACTATTTATATGTTGCATTGTATTTCATTCTTATAACTGCTTATCGAATGTTTTATAATTATTTATATTGTATTATTTTTCAGAGAAAAGACCTATAATGAAGAATCCTTCTGTGCCATTGGGTAATAAACCTATTAATAAGTTAAATAAATGAGGGCCTATTGCATCTGTATGGAAGGAGATGGAGGAGGCAAGAAAGGAGCAGGGTCAAACAAGAAAGGAGAAGAGAAAATGAGTTCTTACTAAAAATAGTGAAATTATAAAAGAGGATAAGAATGAAGAAGAAAACCATAGCTATGAAAGTGGAAGTGATAGTGGGATAGGAAGTGAAGACAAAAGGGAAGAAGAAGAAAAAGTTGAGGAAGCCGGTAAAAAGGAGGGTAATAAAAGTAGAGGCACAAATGGTAAGGATTCAAGAGGAAGTGACGAGCAATCAGGAGGAAGTGATGAGGAATCGGGAGAAAGAAACAAAGACGATGATGCTCCTGAAGGTGGAGAAGGTTCACAGATCGATAAGGGAAGTGGAGGTGGTGCACAGATCGAGAAGGGAGGTGATGCTGGTGCACAAACCGAGGAGGGAAGTGGCAATGGTTTACCCACCTAAGGCGAAGATAGCGGCAGTGTACCTTACAGGATGTGACCTCCCACTAAGGATTTTAGTGTGAGGGGGTTGTATACAAGTTTCAAGCATTATGATGTTGCGAAACTTTTGCAGAAAAATCTTGACGTAACAGAGGAAGTCAATTGTTATTTTTTTTTTATTATTGCAAATTGATATATATCTCATATTTGTTTTTTTATAGGAACGAAAGCCTTTGAAATGCCAATCACACTGCGGGATGAATAAGAAGAAATCTAAAATCAATTTAAGGTGAGCCCTCTCTACACACTTACCACCTCATCGTACAAGACTGAAAACCGAATTATTATATCGGCATTCATTGAGCAGTAACATCCGAAGACGAATATATTTCATTTCCCATTTTGGGAGATGACCATTACCTTGATGATATGAAGTATATTATGGTCTCCCAGTTAGTGGAAAGGTGATGTGTGAGAAGCTACCTGAGGGACAATAAATTTTTTATTTTATTTTTAGAGCTCTTGATATTCCCGCTATGAATATGCAGGCTGAATTGAATAAGACCAAGGGATTTTGTGTGAGGATGGAATGGTTGAGGAACAAGCTAGCGGGTCGTTATCATTGAGGGTAAAGAAGGTGTTTATACTGCAAATAGGTTGTATGCTATTTCAGGATAAGATGGGGGATAAAGTCTATGCGAAGTATCTCTCGTATTTACTGAATTTGAGCAAGGTTGGGGATTGGGCGTGGGGTACAAGTGGATTAGCTTATTTGTATAGGATGCTTGATAGGACAACTAGGGGGAAAACGGAGTCTATGGTAGGATATCTTACACTACTGGAGGTACAAATTATGTTTACTAGATTAATTCTTCTAATTTTTATTAATTTACAAACTAATCTTAACTGGTAATAAAAATTTTCTCTCAAGCATGGGTGTATAAGTGCTTTTGAAGTCAAAAGGCTCAGACCTACGAAAGTATTGACAGAAGGAATGGCACGAACTGTGCAATAGGATTCGAAATTCTTGATGGGCTGGCAAGTTAGCTTGCAGTCCCTTCATTTCTTGAGAATTCAAATCGATAACATGACTACTGATGGTGTAAATATTTATAGTTTTATACTAGTTAAGTTGTGTAGTCCTTTTTTTTTTTTCTATTTCTGGTATCGCAGGTTGTTTGCATGCCATACCACAGTATTTCAGAAGAGATGGATGAGATAGTGTGGTTCCCTGAGTGCCTAACTGAGGACGATATTATGGAGGCCTATCATCCCGACCATGTGTTGTGCCAATTTGGATATGTCTAGATGGTACCAGATATCCTGATCAAACCATTGAGAGCTAAAAGGAAAAAGAATCCAAAAAAATACATGGTAAAAAGCTCGGAGCAACTAGAAAATTTTGTGAGTTTTCATAATCACCTTCTTAATATAGTCACTCAGGGTTTACGGGTGCAGAAACTGAGTAATTCCACGACTGATTATGAGGTCTAGTACAATGACATTGGTATACCTCATCTCAATTATATGTGACACACAGTTTGAGAGCTCTGGAAAAATCTGCTGGAGATGTAAGACATGATTTATCAATGTTTATTTTTATTTCTTACTTTTGGTAAAAAAAATTTGATAATGTGTATATTTTTTCATAGGATTATGTCAAGAGGAAGCTGGTTGCCATAATTTGTGAACGGGTGAACAACAATAGGAAGTATATAAAAGCACAACTGGTTAATAAGATGAAAGAAATGTTTATTTTGCTAGGAGAAGGCAAACTCGACAAAGTTGAAGAGAAAGGTGAGTCAATGAGGGCCAGAAAAATAACGGCAGCGGATAAGGGCAAACATGTCGAGGGTAGCCGAAAAGCCCAAAAATTGAAAGGCAAGGGGAAGAAAAAAAAAGTAGACTAGGTTTGATTAGGTTTACTTTTTAACTTAATGGATAATTTGATTAGGATTTGGTTGTATTATCGTATGTATTTATGTTTAGTTATTGGACAATTTGATAAGGATGTGATATGTTGCTTATATTATTATTTAATTATGAAATATGATATGTATGTTGTTGTTATTGGACATTTTAGGCAGCGGATATGTTGTTTATATTGTCGTTTAACTATTAAATATAACATCGTTTAATATTATTTCAATGTTATTATGTTGTTTGACGTTTGTGTATGTTTCTGTTTGAAACGCATGGAGAATAAATGCCTAGGACCTACATTTGATAATCATGTTTTTGAATGTCTTCTGTTACATTCGTATTCTTAGGTTTCGAATGTAGGCCTTAAGAATACTGGACTTACATTCGATAACCACACATTCGAACGTCTAGCTGGACATTTATCGTCTCTGATTTCGAATGTGGTCTTGAGAACACTATCATTGTCAAAGTTCTCAAGACCTACATTCGATAACCAATGACTAGCAAGACATCCGTGGTCTAAGATTTCAAATGTGACTCTAAGAACATTGACAAAAATATTTCATTTTCGTCATTACAAGATCCATCTTAATAATACAAAAATCACAGGGTTTACAAAATATTATATTTCCACTAAATCATTAGAAAGTCAACAAAAATATAATATCTTCACAAAATATCATATTTTTACTAAATCATTACAAAGTACCCATCATTACAAAATATTGTATTTGTACAAAATATCATATCTACACAAAATAATTATCCTCCACTAAATTATACAAGCAAATTATAAATCAATATTCACCCCATTTCTACCACTAGGACAAAATAATTTCTCCCCAGCCTTGAGTAGTTATTTGTATATCTCTTTCCATCTTTTAGCTTCCCTATTACTGTATCTCTCCCATGGTTGACAAATAAAAGGCACCGGACAATTTTCAGCCATTAAAAGCGAAGTATAATGACATTTATTTATGTGGACAATCCAAAAATGCATAGGCTTGTTCGATTGCGGACCCATCTTATATGGAAAATATATTAGCGTGGTGGTGGGAGAGAAAATGGTGATCACTGCACTAAACTTCTCGACCATAACCCATAACATGCTTGTCCTATCCATCAACTTATTCGGTGGGCACTTCCCATTTTCACGTGGTCAAATCAAATTTCTCATTAACTCACATACGAGCCTGGGTTGGAACATAAGTTTCTCATAGTCAATTAAGTGGGATTTTAGCTATTCCATGACACCAACCTGATGTTGGGACATTCTTCCTCTGATATACCTATCCTTACTATGATTGAGTGATAACCACAATTTCCATCCCCCGTAACATTAATCACCTCAAAAATATACGACACTATCATTTCCAAAATCCACTCCAAATAATATAAGACATTAGTCCACTTTAGCTCAACTTTTGATTCACACTTCGCGTCAATTTTTGATTTATCCTTCGACTTATCCTTCGGCTTACTCTTGGATATACTCATGTTCTTTCTCTTATACCCACTTACCAATGATTGAGATTATCGTACTGTCGCAGCTATGTTGATATGCTTAAAAAGAGACAAGTCTCATTTCGTAGACTTCTTATAAGTTTGTATAACCGAGCCCTTATTCTGACTCTATTTGAGCCTCCCTGAATTTTAATTTTCCTGGGTGGCATCTTGAGTACCATGGTATTTGGCTCGATTACTTCATGGAGACGATCAGCCAAAACTATCCTCATCTCTGGCGTTGAAGTCTCATACCTCTTCAAACTTTTTAAGCAATGCATTTACGTCACTCCCATCCTCATTTAAAGTTAGCCCTTCCACGGAGAGGGTTCTTCAGTGGATGTCGACATCCTGGAAGGGGATACTATTCCTCTTCTTCATGCATAATGAGATTTCGTAGGTATACGTTAAACTATGAGTTTTCCTCAGTGTGCATCCACACCTAATAGGATCATCCCCTACAAATTTCACTCTATTTATCAAGACTTATTAGTTTAATTACTAATATGGACATATATACGAGTAGAAATCGACACCAATTCTTTTCGAGAATTTCAACCAGAATCTTTTGGAAGCTACCTCTAATGTTTTCAACTTGTTACTGGCCCATGACAACTATAGCTTCCTAGTGCTTTACCAAGTTGCTAGTTGATATCAATAGCGAATTCTTCAAGACCACATGCACTCTTTCGGCTAAGCTTATACACGCGTTTCCCAAGTGGAACTGTGATGACCCAGGCTTTTGAGGACCCGAACCATTAGGTTTTATAATAACTAGATAAGAAACTTCAAGATTTATCTATTAATAATCATGATAGGGTTCAACTAATAAATATCAAGAGCTCATTGTACTTACATTCCAAAAAAAATATAAACATGTGTGCAATACTATAGATCAATTGGCTCACCCGATCATTACAGCTGAATATGAAACTTCTAAAAAAATGAACTTTTATTATGTCCATACAAAATCTATCTTCTAATCGAGCAAGCCTTCTACTACTGTCGATGTAACGTTCCGGAAATTTTAAGTGCATTTTTTCGCACTTATAATGATAATATTGTAGTACATACATATTGCATGATTGAATGAGTAATATAGCCTCATATATATGCACATTAGTCTCATTTGGGTATAGTAGTCGTAGCCTTAGTGTTGGATATTGTGCGTGGAAGTTTAGTGTGGAGACGTTTGTATTATAGTATAGTTATGAGGTATAGTATTGTGGCGAGGTTTAGCACGTATGGTGTAGTATCCGGATAGCATGCCATATATTATAGAGAAGTAGAAGATTATTGTGAAGTTATTAGAAGACTCGAGAGTTGGATTACGTGAAGGGTAGCAGAGTAAATGCGGTGTTATGACGGAGTTTACCGAAAGACACATAAAATCGCGTGAAATGAGTTTTGATCATTCAAACGATAACCCCGAAAATAGGAGAATACTTCTATTAGTATCTATGAGTGATTTGGGATGTTTTTGGAAGTTTTCATCCCAATGTGTTTGGACCAAAAATTCCAGCAGGTCCGATAGATCCAAAGGCTATCCAATCGATCCAAAAATTGGATCCGATCGATTCAACAGTGGATCGATCGATCTATTGGCTTTTTGTAGGTGGCATGAAAAGAACACTATTCACAACCTTTTTTTATCAAAATTTCATAACAAAGAGAGAGGGGGTAGGAGGAGGGGTAGGGTCCGAATTTGGAGATAGAAG
>MKEJ01089752.1:0-11312 GCA_001753735.1 Embelia ribes
TTGCACATATTTTATAAATTTACTATTTAACAAAATATTACATACTAATATAAGGAAAAAAATTAAAAAATTATTTTGAATATTTTTTAATAAAAATAGAAGTGATGTAACTATCATTTATCAGAATTTTGTGTATGCATCATATAGAAAATTTGAGGTATCTCCATGGATTTGCAGCACTAATTTGTAATATTGAAAATTAATATGATATTTAAATATTTTGTTAAGTTTTATAAATATATAAGCAATGGTAAATTATAATTCATTAAGTTTTGATATTTTTATTTTAAATTACTTAAGTTTTATTTTTTGATAATTATCAATCTAAATTTTTAAAGATTTAATATTATCTTTAAAAAAAATATCCAAATTATAATTAATTAGTTTACAATTTTGGATATAATGATTTTTGTCACATAGAAACAAATTGCAGGACAAACTTGGAAAAAATATATATGAATTATTTTATAGAATTGATACTTTTATAGAATAGTTAGATATTACAAACTCTATGGTAGAATTTAATAAAGAGAGCTAGTAGCTACACACGAAGCAAATTTGTAGCAACTGTAGACAAATTTTAAGTCAAAAGATCTGGATGGACCTAATCAAAAGGCTACAAAAATGCCCCCAACTAATTCAAAAAGAAAACATAAAAATAACTAGATAATACATAAAAATAAATAAATAAATACAAGTATGTGTGTATGTCTCTACTCTCCCCTTGTCCATCTTTTTCTCTCGCTACGTATGTATATTTTTACTCTCCTCATTTGTCTTTTTCCCTCTATATTTAGTTTTTTTATACATTATCTAGTATTTAAAGTCCCACGATCTGGATGGGCTTGATCAAAGGGCTACAAAAAAGGTCCCAAATAATTCAAAAAGAAAACATAAAAAGTCTGTGTGTATATCGCTACTCTCTTCTCGTCTATCTTTCTCTCTCTCCATGTGTGTATGTTTCTACTCTCTTCTCTTTTGTCCTTTTTTCTTTGTATTTATTTTATATATATATATATATATATATATATATTATATGCAATTGATTTTGTATAAAGCTTGTGTAGCCTAGCTAGATATATATAATATTACATACATATATTTTTATGTATATATAATATATATAAATATATATATATATGAATATATTATATATTATAGAATAAGTTTACAAAATTCTATATATAGTACCTAAACTAAAATATAGTTAAAATAATATAGTATTGATAAATAGTGATAACTTTGTGTAGCCAAATTTATTAACCCAAGCTTATTGGATACTAAATTTAAAGACAGCACTATAGAAATAGAAACTCTATTGTAGATACTTTTTTGAATTTAGCTAGCTAAAGATATATAATACCCAACTTAGCTACTCTGTTGGGGAATTCCCTTGAGAATATAACCAGATTGATCTAGGTTCTTTTTGGAACAATTAAGTGCCCTTCAATCTCACCTTAGATCTTCACATCTAACGTTGTTGCATCTTTGACAAGTTAAATGGCTGTCACGATGGATCCACCCAGGCGAAGAAATGATAATTTACTTCTTCCTATTAGAGTATGATGTTTCTTTCCCACTACAGGATCGTTCTAATCCATTATTTTTAAATCCCCAGTTGAATTTCAGACACACAATCCAAACCTATACCGCTATTATTCAACCTTCTTGTAGTCACTAGATATTCCGTACAAGTTCCATTCAATCTTTCACTTTGCGATACTTCACAAGAAGGATTAATGTGCTTCTGTATGCAGTAGAGAGAGAAAAGGGTCGTTATGGCCATCTTTGTTAGCACTTAGTTTCATCATGCATGATAGCAAACTTAAAATCATAAAAGAATAGGCAATAAGTCGAGTCGCACACAGGTTAATACTATATAACAAGTTCAAGACTCCCAAGAATAGCATGGTCAAAGACGCTGTCCATAAGATAATACATTTAGACGTTTAGTACATTGATGGATAACTACAAGAGTCACACAAAAGCTCAACAAGTCCATCATTTGAAAACCAATTAGTAGCACATATGCTAATCAATCACCCCCAACTTGTCTCTTCCACGAGTCCTCAACAATCAACTCATCAACCCCCCAATCTTCATAACTGCAAGGGGCCAAATATTCTATGTTGCAACTTAAAACACAAATCAGAAATATGAGCAGTATATAGCAGAGTAACACTGATTTGACTTTAAAAAGCCCTTAATGACATGAAAGTGTTGAAATACCTTCCATCAGGCAGGTAGCGACGAATGGTGAAGGGTATCTTTCGCTCTCGGAGCTCCTTCATTGCAATCTAGAAAAAAGTAGGAGTGGGATAGAGAAATTAGAAAAACGTAATAAATAATTTAGAATTTAATTTTAATGCACCGACGGTGTATGGATTTTCATACACCAGCAGACTTGGATGAATTATATATGTACAATTGTGCTGGTCCCTACATGTGAAAGTAGACACATGCCTTTCATCCAAGGCCGGTGGTATATAAAATTCATACAACGACGATGGATAGAAATTAAACTCAATAGAAAAAGCCAAGTTGAGAACAAATTATCATTTCTTTCATCATCTCAAAAACCCAGTTGATGGCAACATATACAGAACCATTTGAGTGTCTAGAAAATGTAATTGTTATGAGATGAACATAAAGAAAGATTTGTAGAAGAGGTGGAAAGGAAATGACTTTTCCTTGGTAAAAATACGAAGGATTTTAACCAAGAGGACAGACATGGTCGAATCACAACAAGACCACCAGAGCTCACCTCAAGAGGATCAGTTTCACCTTCCAGCTCAACCATCACGGGTGCATTCATGCTGCAAATTCAAATTCAGCATCTAAATAAGTAGAGAGAAAACACCAGTATCCACATTTGCAAGATCTTAATTTACAGAGGTTTACAAGTCACCTGATTTGAAGAGCACGGGTACCCAGAATTCTTGCACGTTCATATTTCGTCATATATTTTGAAGTCTTCCGAGGTTTCTCCCCAGCTTCCTGTTCCTGTTTGTCTTCAGTATCAGCTAGCAAAGGGTCTGGAGCTTCTTCATTGTTCTCATTTTCCTCTTCCACTTCCGCCCCTTCCTGTCAATTACTCAAAACGTTTTTAAGCAAAATCGGTAATGAACCAGCACTAGAAGTCCATTAAAAGATAAACCAAAATGAAGGCTTCTTACATCGAGTTCAGGTTCCATTGGCTCGTCTTCATATCTGGAACAAAAGTATTCGTGAAATCCAAAATCCACAACCAAAATGGTGATTTCAAAATAGAAAAATAAAAAAGTACTGAAGCATGTGGTAATTTACAAACACCAAATTATCAAAATTGTAACAGTTTTGGAGCAATTCTAGATCATGCAGCATCAACAATGATTAATCACACAGAACAAAACCATGGCTAGTGGATTACAAGTAGAGACATCCTATGTATAAGCATAAATACTACTAGAAGAATGAGCAATTCATATGCCAAATGTAACTTTTAACCATCTATCCATTAGTAAAATTACAGAAGCATTAACTTTTGATCAACTTGATGCAATCCTAGGTAAAGAAAACATGCAAAGTTAAATTAAAGTTGGACTAAAAAACTAAAAAATTCAACAGTTGTATCACCAAACAGATGCAAATCAAACCAAATGGCTGCCCAATAACTATCCAAGTACTTGACCACAGAACAGAATAGCCTATTGACGAGAATAGCGATTCACACACTGAAAAATCGCCTTACAATTAGTATAACCCTGACAAGCTTAAGAAAAAAAAAATTAGAATAGTCTAGATAGAAAATAATCACGAAACTCAAAAAATTCAAGTACATCTCTTTCCAGAGCAAAAACATATTAATCCTTGAACCAAAAAAGATCAACAACCAATAATCCAAAACCTAGCAAGAGGGATGAATTCATATAACTCAAACTAGAAGTAACAGGTAGAAAGAGATAGAGATGGAGATAAGTATAGCATACCCTCCATCCATGTCAAAATCCTCATCAGCCATTTTGCAGAACTAGTGAGCTGGGGACAACCTACAATTAATCATACCCGATCATTCAATGGAAGGTGAAAAAAGAGAAGAATGTTTGATAGCTAATCCATAGGCACAGGAAACTTAATTTAGGATTGGCAATTATCATACTCTGAGAATAGAACATGATAGCCTCGTTCAGACATTCACAACATTGTTTGTTTCTCTCAATATAAAGTGAAAGTATCCCTCATGCAATGGGATCTTTCTTTGTAAATCTTGCACTCCATGTTGTTATTAATAGGAAATGCCCATTACACTGCCGCATCTTAAGCACGACATCAGAAAAAGGTACGGAAATTAGAGAAAATCTGTATATAGATGGGCAGGCAAATGACCACAGAATGATTTTTTCTGTTCATCTTATGGGCCGCATCTGCAGGTTCTCGAAATTTATCACCAAAAGTATGAAACAATTAAATCTACGTCCATGGAAACAACGGTAAAATTGCATACATCACTCTTCCGACCGTGCAATACGGGAGCTATGTGCATTGAGCCGTCCATAATATAATAATAAAAAAACCACTTCTTCGTAGCAGCAACACAAATCCTCTTCTTTTCAATTTTGAACACTCAAATTTAGTTACAAAGGAGCAGGTTTGGTGCATTCTTACCACCCAACCCCAAACCCTGTCTTACTTTCTATTTTCCCTTTTCTAAAATCATCTGCTACATCCACCCATACCACATTAGTATGGGTATTCAGCACAGGTCTTTTGGAACCCTTTTCCCAAACATAGATTCAATCACGGGTAATAAAAAATAAAAGAAATCAAAACGACATTTTTCTTTAAGGTAAGTCAAAACAACATGCACTTTAACAGTAAGGCCGACTGAAATTTAATAACGAAAATGCATATTCTTCACTGTATCTCAATGAGCTATATAAGGGTACAAAAGAATAACATGAACACGAAGCTGTAAGAGCATTCAAACCATTTTTTTATTATTATTATCAAGGAGGGAAAAACAGTCTCTCTTAATTTCTAAATCCGCCTCTCTAAAAAGTTATTTGTTCTACATAAATCATTATTTTAGAAATTATACACACCAGTCTTTCTATACAACTTTATAAAATAATTGGACTAATAATATGTCATATCATAAATATTAAAAGTACGATTTCCCCTAATATGAATTAGGGTATCACAAGTTTTGGTGGGAAAATATGAATATTTTAACAGAGGAATTGCAAATAGCATATTTTCACACTAAAAAAATTCATTTTACCAATTCTCTTGAGATTTCTAGTTAGAGAAACAATGTTGTGCAACATTACTTTGGTCGAATTTCTCAAGCAGAAATTAAATGTTAGAAATCCACTCTATTTAATGCGTCTTAACAACAAATCGAGCAAGGGTTCCATGTGTGGTGAAAGAGATCAGACTTCAGAGAGAGAGAGAGAGAGAGGATACCTGTAGATGATAGAGCAGTATGATCGGAGAGCTCCGGCCGCCGGAGAGAGAGAGAGAGAGAGAAAGAGAGAGAGAGAGAGAGAGGGTGAGGCTATTGCCTGTTTTGGTCTTAATTTATTGTATAAATAACCTCTATACTTTCTTAAATTTCAAAACATATGATTTCTAACGGCGCGTTTGGAAGTAATTTTAAGAGTGATTTCACGAATTGTTCATGCTTTTTTTATCATTAATTATTATTACGATAAATTCAACTATATTTATTATATTTTTTTTATATATCTATTTTTATATTTCTATAATAACATCAATCAACTTTTTGAAATTTATTTAATAAACACTAAAATTATAATTATTTTTAAAATAAATATTTAAAATAAAATTTGAAAAAATGGATTTTGAAAAATAGCAGTAGTCCCAAACTAAGCCTGACCACGTGAATATTGAAATTTTGGGAATTTATTCTATAAGTCATTATGGTTTTATTCAATTATAATTTTAAGCTTAAAATTTTTTACCCATTTAATTAAAAGTTGGTGTCTATTTGGTTGTTTAACTGTTAAGATTGCTTCTTCATTCTGATTGAAGAAACTATAAAATTTACATTAAATGTGTTTAGTTTCTTTTTTATTTTTATTTTTTATTTTTTGGGAGGGGTGGTACGGGTTAGTAATCCCTCATCACCTATACTGCAAAAAAAAACCTTTAACATCGGAATGAATTTTCTAATTGAAATAAAATATTACAACAGAAATTGCATCGTATGGTAATATGACACGAAAAAAAAAAAAGGTGTAAAGGACTCGGAAGATGAAAAACAAGAAACACAAGATTTTCAACTTTCAAGTTCCACCAGAAAGGCTACGCCCATTTAGTCGCCGAACTAGTCTTAAAAACTTGAGATCCCATAATGTACTTTTTTCTTTTTTTTCATTTTTATTCACTAGAACGACCACATTGTGCACCCTACAAGGCGTAGAGAGACGAGACAGAGAACAAGAGTACACCCATCCTTCATCCAGCTTAACCGAAGAACAGAGTAACTTTTTATTTGGTCTCCCTCTTGAGCATTCCAAATCCATGTATCGTATTAGGATATGATATCACATTTACCATTAAAGCAAAGACTTACTCGCAACAAAATGGCGAAATCATAAGATGTAGCTAAGTTTTACGTTGGCTGTCAACCTACAGCCATCATCCTCCTTTTTACCGGGCTTGGGGACCGGATATGTGAGACCATCGACAAAGTTATTAAGAGACGCTTTTCACATACAACTGAAAAAGAAGTTCCATAACTATGTACAACCAATTTTCAAAACATACAACAAACTCTTTGGTTCTTGCAACATTAGAATAAGCAACTCAAAGCAAGCAAAGGTATAGCTTATAAAGCAGCTTTTTCACAAACCTCTTAACACGATAATCCGTCATTTCATATAAGATTAAAGGAGAATAGTAAACTTAAGCGTTATATTTTTAATATAAAACAAACTCATTATGTTATTCAACGATATAATCCTAACCTTTTCATTGCATCATTACGAAAAAAACCATTGTAGACTACATACAACAAGACGGATGATAATAACGGGTATCACGAAAGTATCACTCTTTGTTGGCTTCCGCATCAGCATCTTCGGCGTGGCCATTCTCAGCAGGCTTTTCGTCAATGTGACCATTTTCTAGAGGATAGTCGCCAGCACCCTTGTCGGTTGACTCAACAGGCTCGCTGGTAGATGATTCCTCAGTTACCGGCACAGTTTTTTTGACGGTGCCGACTTTTACATACTTGCTCATGAACTTGTATTCCCAATCCTGTAATGCGTCGAGCTCGAATGGGCCAAGCCCAGATATGTCACCGGTTAAATCTTTCTCCTCAAATGACATCTTTGCTAGAGCTCTGCTAGCATCCTTCCCAGCAAACAGAGCATAGGGGCCGCCAGGACCGTAGAACATCCTGAAAGAAAGGATCACAAAGTAAAGTTTAAAAAATAAAAAATAAAAAAAAATGGAAAAGCTGCAAGATAAAATGAGAACTAATTTCACTCGGGATGCATACAATGAAAACGAACATGAATGATGATAAAAGTATCCAAAAAAAAAAAAGAATGCAATATTATAAAAAAAATCCCTGACAACTACAATTTAGAACTCCAGTATTGCATTTACTCTTCAAACAAGGGAGGATGGATACCTTACCTAAAAAATTAAGCAATATACGAAAAAGCTAATAACCCAACATCCTATGTACAAGTTTACACATCATCACTGAAATTGTTGGGATTAACTCTAATAACAATGTAAAAAACAAAAAAGAAAAGAAAACCCACGAGAGGGTTCCTTGCATATTCTTAGAACGGGAAAAAACTAAACTACAGAAAAAGGGCAAGAACCCATAGAAAGTCTCTTGATGTAAAAAGCAGCCCAAAATGTCATATTCAACTAGGATTAGCACAAGCCGAAGCTGTATACACTTATTGAAGGGGCTGCATTCTTACCCCAAAATGTTGTTGTGAAATAGAAAGTATGAAATGAAATGCATACCAGACAGGGTATTACCAAGCCTATCTATAGAGCTCCATCACTTGATCTGCTATCATTCTCATTGCTTTTATGACAGTTACAAATGATGCTTTTGAGAGCTCAATTTCGTCTTCTTAGGTATTAAACATAACATTCCTTTAGATCATACAAAACTAGGCCAAACTAGGTGTTTACTACCACATAAGAACTAAAAAGACAATTTTATTTCACATAAATAGTCAATCCAGTAATTTCAAGAATCGCCTCAAACCAAAAAGCATGCGATTTCCACATGCTATTAGCATTTCTAGGATGGGAATGATCATCTCACGTCTATCTATAGAGCTCAAACACTTGACTTCTACCATTCTCGCTCTTTTTTATGACAGTTACAATAGTCGCTTTTGAGAGCTCAATTTTGTCGACTTGGGTGCAAGTATAAAACCATTGCATTCCTTTACAACATACAAACCAAAAACAAACCAAAACCAAAACCCAAAAAAGGTTCTGTTTTTTTTTCCCATGCATGTAAGCAGAAGAAGATGAATTTAATAGAACATATTCAATTAAAAATCCATTAGAATCAAAACGTTCCTCAAAAATTGAAGGCAGAACCACTTTTCATTTAACATCCAGCAATAAGAAACACATAAACGAGAAGCAAAGAGTTAATCAATGAAGATTCACCAAAAAAGCTTCAAATTTTAATCAAACACAACACAAGTGATAACTATCGCCCAACTCCTAAATTCATCCTCAAACTAAATCAAATAAAGTAGAAATACCAAAAACCTAAAATTCCGAAAATTCAAAAAGCTAAAAACATCAAATCGGGGAGCCCTTTCCAGATAAACCCAAAACAGGCCCAAATGTTGTACAATTTCGACACAATAAGTCTCGGCAAGATTCACCAAAAAAAGGCCCAAAATGGTATTCAAGTACAACACAACAAAAAGCCCCAAATATTATTCAAATCCAACACAAGTAAAAACCCCCCAAATGTTATTCAAACACAACATAACACACCACACCACAACATGTTATAACCACAAGCAGCTCAAGTTCCTAAATTCAATCTCAAAGTCAACTCTTGAACTTCGCAAACATAAAACTTAATCAAACAAAATAAAAGTAGTAAAAACCCTAAAAATCCAAAAATTTCAATAAGCTAAAAACATCAAAATGGCGAGTCCTTTCCAAATATACCCAAAATAGACCCAAATGTTAAGGCCATTCCCACAACTCACTCTACATCACTTCCAAAACCCTAAATTTTAGGAAAGCTCAATCTAATACAACTCAATCCCATAAAAAAGAAAAAGTGTTTGCTACAGCGATCCTCTCAAATCTTACACAGCCACAACACAAAAAGTCAAAATAAACTCCACAAAATAAGCCAGCTCTTGAATTTTAAACACAAAAACTCAAAATCCCCCAAAACCCAAAATCCAAGAACATCCCCTTTCACATTACCTGCCCTGAGACACGTCATAGATCTGGGCCTTGATAGCCATGAGAAGTGGCTTCTCGGGATCGGACCCGTCGTAAGCTTGCAACTCCTCCACCGTCACCTCCCCGAGCTGCACCGGCGGCGGCAGAGGCTGCACCACCTCTCTCGGTCTAGGCTCGTAGTGACTACTATCGGAGGAGCCGAAAAGAGAAGAGACGAGGTAGTATAGGGCGAGGCCCAGGGCGATTACGGTGAAGAAGGTGGCCGGAGAGAGGCCGGTGTAGGCCGTGATAGCGTCCTTGAGGTTTTCCCAGAGCTGGACGGCCATGGAGAGAGAGAGAGAGAGAGAGAGAGAGAGACAGAGAGGGGAGATGAAGAATGTTCAACGTTTTTTATTGAGATTTTTATATATCCAACTATTCAGAAATTTCTTACCTATGAAAATATAAATAAAAAATTAATATAAATTTAAATATTTTTTTTTACATATGCATGAATAATAATACGTAAAAAAATTTATTATATATTTGTATATGAAAAATCTCTATCATTCTTTTTATTGCTAAAACTAAACATAAGAAAAGAGTTTACCAACTCTGACCACATATGATTACTTGGCACCAGACTCAAATAATAACATAAAATCGAAAAAATGGTTTTAAATTTTGAATTTAATGTAAATTATCAAAAAAAATTTGAATGAAACATATATGACAGGAATGAAAAGGTTCTAGATTTTGAATGAAATATCAAACTTTTTCTTATATTTGTCCCTATTTATTATAAAGGACAATAGTATTAATTTATTAAAATTTGAAATGATTACAAAAATTTGAGTAAAATTTTGTAATCATTTTTGGATATTGCCTTACCATAACTAAGAAAACAAAAAATTATTTATCCGGATGAACGAAAAGTAGGTGGGATCACATAATTAGGCTTATGAGACGAGGCATCGTGTGAAGGCGGACGTCGATGACAACTGACTTTATCTATCTATTCAATCTTTTCGAAACGAACGAATTGCATATATTAGGGGTTTATAGTGTAATTGACGAACATACAAATTCGCCATTTAATTAGCCTTATGAGACGAGTAATCATATGAAGATGCACGTAAATGATAATAGACTTCTTTCTGTCTGATCTTTTCGAAGTGATCGATTCACCAAATGCACTCTTTTTAATTTGTTTATAGACTAACATGAATAATACTTTAAACCCATATACTTTTAAGTTATTTCAATTTAATCCATATCCTATAATATGTTTTAATTTATCACCTATATTTTTATTCGGATAATCAATTTAGCCTAACAGTCAAATACAGTAAATTAATATTATTCATAGTATATCAAAACGAAGTGTCATATGTATGGTGTGCCTAGCATTTGATCTATTTCCACACCGAATTCACCATAAAAAAAAAAACTCAATACATGTTTTTCCAATGAGTTATTTGATGACAATAGTGAAAACTTAAATGATTTTTTGACAAAATAGAAGCTCAAATTTGTCATAAAAAAGTATTAAAATTTTTAGTAATGATAAATATATATACACACACACACACACTTGGGTGAGGATAATGGACTTATATATTCTCCTTAATTGTAATATCAATTTATAAAATCTAACAATAAATGGAAATGATTTTATACATGTAAAGTATATACATATTAGTATGTATGCGTATTATTATCCTAATTAAAAAAAATATATTATGATTTATTTGGGAGAGTGATTCATAAGCTGATCAAACTAACAAAAAATTTGAGCTATATTAATAGACTATCAACAATATTTGTAAACGGTGTTAATTATATGGCTAAATTGATTAACGAAATGAAATAATACAATCAAACTGGAAAAAGGTGTTCAATTTGGTACA
>MKEJ01089756.1:0-14144 GCA_001753735.1 Embelia ribes
TTGCGAAAACGGAAAGCTTGATAAGTATGTTTTCTAATTTTTACGTTGTAATTTATTTATGTTATTAATTTCCAAATTTAATACAAGATTATTGTTATTTTACTATGAGAATAATAATCTTAAATCCTTATTTTTAAATTTCGTAGTACTTATTTCAAGCTGTAATTTTATAGTAACGGAAATATTACATTCTGTTATGTTTGTGTTTGTACCAGATCATGCCTATTTACTGTTATTCCCATTAATGTGTGAACCGTTGCATGCCATTTGCTTGATACATTTGAAAAATACAATTGAGTGATTATTTCATTATATCTGATAATTAACTGGAACATTAATGTCATGCTGTTAGTGCAAGTTAATTTAAGAAGTTAAAAATAGAATTGGTCAAAGTTGCTTTATATTCTTATCTGTTCGTAACTGCTCTTTAAGTCATCATAAGCCAAATTATTAATCATAGAATTTGTTAAGTTTTAAATTATGATTGTTACCATCACTGTTAATAGTGGGTCATCGATTTAGAGTTTAAATATAACTAAGTTTTGTTTACCAGTTATAACTTTTCTTGTTAGTTAATCGCATCCATTTGGAATTTAGGATTCGTTTTCACCAAATAATTTTTCCAAATATTTAGTTTTAAAAAATTATGTTAAACACAATAAGTATTTTCAAATATAAACTATATTAGCATTTGCAAAAATTTTAGGATTTTGTCATACATAGTAAGTTACTTCTAAAAATTTGTGAGTAATTTTTAGATTACCAACCTATTTAAAATCCTATTTATTCAGATAATTTATCTGTTAGTAATACAATTTGATTTAGGATGTTGGTTACATTTCAAGAATGGAAAAAGATAACCAAACTGTAAATTAGACTGTTCCATCAAAGGTGGTAGTACCAGATATACCAACCATATCTAACAGTCAGTAGGAGAAACTGGAGAAGTTCAAGGAGGCGAATTTCAAAAGGTGACAACCCAAGATATTATTTTATCTTACGACTCTTAAACTAAAGCACTATCTCATTGAAACGGAGCCTGCTCAAAGTGAGGACGGTTAAAATGATGTTGTGATTGATGCTTGGAAGCAAGATAATTTTCTATGCCGTAGTTATATCCTCAATGGGTTGGATGATAACTTGCACAATGTGTATTCCCCTAAGAAAATCTCGAAAGAATTGTGGGATTCCCTGGCCAAGAAGTATCACTTGGATGATGCCAGTACAAATAATTTGTAGTCGGTAAATTTCTTGACTTCAAGATGGTCGATGGGAAAGATCTTCTCGAACAGGTTGAAGAACTTCAAGCCATTTTCTATGAATTGAGTGAAGAGGGTATGACGTTCCTTGAGACTTTTCAAGTGGCAGCAATGATTGAAAAGTTGCCGCCTGCTTGGAAGGATTTCAAGAACTGCTTGAAACACAAACGCAAGGAAATGACTTTCTCATTTTGAAACTAAGGGTTGAGCGAGATAATCGAAAGTCGAAGCAAAAATTTGGGAGGATTGGACTTTATGCTAAGGCCAATGTGGTTGAAACATTGGGCAATAAGCATAAGAGGTCCAATGGTAGCTCCACAAATGAACCTAAAAAGTTCAAAGGAGAGTGATATAATTACTGTAAAACTAGACATACGTCTAGGGACTGTACCGTCCGCTCTAAAGGTAGTAGCAAGAGGCATAAGAATGGTAATAAGAGGTAGAATTAAACTCATATTGTTGAAGTTGATCTTTGTTCCGATGTAGATGGTATGCATCTTACTTCTTAGAGGGATAACCAGTAATTAATGTATTGATTGTCACTATAAAAGTCAAGTCTAATAATGTTAATGTTACTCATGAGACAGACACAGTTGTAATAAATATTGCTCAAGAGGTTAATAATAAAATTTCTATTTTTGCTTATTTAGTTGAATCATTTAATTTATGGCATGGTAGATTAGAACATATAAATCAAAATTTCTTTGCGTAAATTGATTGCTTGAAATTTACTATCTAAATTTCATATTGATAAGAATCACAAATATGAAATTTGTGCTGAGGCCAAGATGTCTAAGTTTCGCTTCTCTTAGTTGAACGAAGTATTAAACCTTTAGCATTTGGTACATACGGATGGGTGTGCTCTGATGTATGTTCAAAGTAGAGGGGGGAAAAGGTATTTTATTGCCTTTATTGAAAATTGTACTCGGTACTGCTATGTTTACTTAATGAGAAGTAAAGATGATGCTATCAAGATGCTTATACAATATAAGAACAATGTTGAGAATCAACTCGGCATAAAGATTAAAATATTAGGAAGTGATGGAGATGATGAATATGAATTACTCTTTTCTTATGTGGGTGCTGAGAATGAGATCTTTCATCAAACGATGGCTTCCTATTTGCCAAAATCGAAAGGCATAGCTGATTAAAAGAATAGGATGCTTAAAAAGGCGACCAATGTGATATTCATTAGCATTAGTTTACCCAAAACTTGTGGGGGGAGGCTCTCTTCTCCGCCAACTATATTCTCAATAAATTTTTGCACAAGAGGCTTGACAAAATGATTTATGAATTATGGTATGGTTGTGCGCCTAGCTACAAGTTTCTAAAGGTTTGCGGTCATCTGGCCTAGGTGCCTATAGATTGTATATTCATCGGATATGTTTATAATAGTAGTATTTATCGGTTCTTGATAGTCAAGGTTTGAAATGCTTTATTCTTTGAAAGTATCTCTCCATATAAATCAAAGAAAAACATAAAGATTGGTGAGTATACTCTATCACAGTCTTACTTTGTCAAGCAAATGCTTGAAAAGTTTAACTCGGGGAGTGATGTAGTAGCAATGACTTATATAGAAGTAAGATCAAAACTCAAAAAACACTTTGGAGAGACTATTAACCAGCTCGAGTAATCGCGGATCGTAGACAGTCTAATAAATCTTATGAATAGCTTACAACCAGATATAACTAATGTTGTAAATTGATTAATTCGATATCTAAGCAATACTAATAAAGAGTATTGGAAAGCGATTGTTAGGGTACTTAGGTATTTAAATTATATCGCTAACTATGGATTGTACTACACGAGATATCCAAAAGTACTTAAACGGTACTCTGTTGCGAATTAGATCTTGGATTCTAAGGATGCTAAATCTACGAGTGAATATGTGTGTTTGCTTGGAGGCTCAACAATCTCTTGGAAGTCATCGTAGCATACTTGCATCGCTAGGTCTACTATAGAATCAGAATTCATAGTGTTAGACTTAGTTGCTGAAGAAGCTGAGTGGTTACTAACTTCCTTGAGGATGAACTGATATGGTCGAAACAAGTGTCTGCAATTTGCATATATTGTGACAGTTAATCGATAATTGGCAAGGCACAAAACCATATGTACAACGAAAAGTCGCAACATATAAAATAGAGGCATGACTCCGTTCGATCTTTGCTAGCAAGTAGTGTGATATCCATCAATTACATATGGTCGAGGGATAATTAACTGATCCTTTAACCAAGGGGTTATTAAAGGATCTAGTAGATATTTCATCGATAGGAAAATGGTTAAAGACCGTTAAATGATCAAACCAACACAATGGCAACCCAACCTAGATTGTGCTGGAGGTCCCATATATTAGGTTCAACAGGATAACCGAATTGTAGGGGGAGGTAGCTTGTGCCACTTCAGAAGTTAATTCCCTACCTATTCCTAGGATGAAAAGTGACAAGACCTATATATTGTTAAGGTTAAGCTCAAGCTTTTAATGGTACTTATGACTCGGAACATAAACGGGGTATAGCAGGATACTCTTTATAAGTATATGGCTTCAAAATGATGCCCGTTAAAGTGGGAAGATATGGGTCATTTTGACCTGCGACTCGTTGGCGGGTTAGGTTTGACCCGAGAATTCCCCAAGACACAATGTTTCGCTTAATTGTGAAAATATCTCATCCATTCTGAAAAGACAAAACTTGCACCCCTTAGCCCATAAGTTGCAACTATCCCGATTACACCCCTATAATTGGAAGATGTGACTTTTGGAGAGACCCTTTTATTTTTATAAATACCAAGGGCCTCCCAAACATTTTTATGCATTACATTTACATCCGAAATTCTAAAAAATAAACTTGCACATACCGCATATTTTTTCATAGTATTTTAGAAAGTCGTAGAAAGTATCATGTTGCAAAATGAGCGATTGGAGTTTGGAGTGTCACTTCCATTTGAATTTGAGAGAAGATCGTTGTACCCTGGGAATCCGTTATCCACGACGGTCTGGAGCCGAAAGAGGCCAGACAATAAGGACTTAAGGGGACAGTGTGATACACTGGTTTCGTCCTAAATTAAATCCGAAACCGTTGAATTTGTAATTCTATTATTGCGAATATGGAAAACTTGACAAGAAAGTTTTCTAATTTTTTCATTATAATTTATTTATGTTATTATTAATTTCTACTTTAATATAAGATTATTGTACTATGGGACTGGCGGTGGAGAGAATTTTAAATCTTTATGAATTACGGTTTTCCAAAGGCAGAACATGAATGCTAAATCGGAAATTTATTACTAATTTATTGCTCATAATTTATTTTCCGTAAATGGTTGAGGGAATCCCAAATGATGGAATAGTTGTTTGAACTTTAAGGTTCAAATTGGTAAACATAGGTCGATATTTTTCTCGCAAAATTGAAAATATTAGTCAGCTCAAGTTTTGATGTTTTTTGAATGAATTTAATTTTAATACATCGATGATATATAAATTTTCATATATCTAAATAAACACATTTTTTATTTAAGGCCAATGGTATATAAAAAATTTTCATTGGTAGTGGATATAAAATAAACTCTTTCTGAACTTGCAGTAAAAGAGTTATTGCAAGATGTCTAAACTCTTATTTATATGGTTATTATACATTTGAATTTAATATTTAATACACTGACGATAAAATACATATGTACATTTATAATGATTACTAAATATGAAAGTAAGTATATATTTTTCATCCAATACCAACGGTATATGAAATTTATAGGCCAACATTGAATGAAATTTAAACTCTTTACATTTTACTAATATTTCTTTTAATTTTCTTGTTTGTTAATTTGAAAACTATTTATCGTTGATAAGAGCTTGAGAGGCAAAGTGTCCCTACAGCCTAGTGCTCAAGAGCGTATCCCATCTTTCTTTGTTTTTTTTTTTGACAATTACAACTACTTTCCTTCACATGAATATGAATATATAGAGTTGAAACTTGAAATTACGTAATTCCTTATTTTATTTATATGAGTAGTGATATATATATAAATTAGTTTTATTGAAATTTTGTAAAATAAATAAAAATAATTTTTATAAATTTTTGGTATAACTAATTTATATTAGCATGTCTAATACTTAAATATTTTTATATGTTATTATTCAATCTATTATAACTTGAACTACGGTTTACACGGGGCTAAAACCTACATGAGGTGTCACAGTGAGCATGCTTTCATTTTTATATGTAAATGAAAAATCTATCATTATAGCTTTTTATATTATCCTAGCCCCTACTAATAACTAAATGGACAATCGTGATAAATATTAAATTTTGCTATAATTATACTATATTAAAATAAAAAATATCTTATTAATTTTAAAAAATTTAAATAAAAAATATGTCCAATTATAAATAATTGGAATTAATATAAGTGGTTACACTGTCCTTGACACCGTAAAAAGGATTTTGGGGCTACAAATTATTTTCTAGCAAAGCATTTTGAAAAAGAAAAAAGAAAAAATTAAAAGGTCAAAGCCGTTAAAGTAGAATTGGTTACACCAATAGCTCCCATAGTTTTGTCCAAACATTCTATTGGTCCCCATAGTTTTGATTGAACCGGAAATAGTCTCCAATTTTAGATAGGTCATTAATATGGATGCACAATTATTTTACTTCTAATTGATGAAAATCACATAAAGTAATCAAGACAAAATTACATGGGACAAAAATAATCATTTTTTGGTTATATTTTTATATTAATATTTTCTCTCAGTTTGAGTACTTTAGCATGTTTAATATGAAAAAAAGAGTAGAAGAGACCAATTACATTGCTCTTCATTAAATTCTTGGAACAAATCTTTCTCTTTTTTAAAATATTAGGAAAATTAATGTATCAATTGAAACTCAAAAGATCAATTAGAAATTATGTTAAAGTTATAAGGACCATGTGTGTAGTTCACCCGTTAAATTATGAAGATGTGAACAACGCGACTTTTGATCATAGAGATCGGACGGCTGAGAGTAACTAGCCGTTAGGTTTAAACATGTGCCGACAATAAATCCGATGTTTACGACTCAATCTCGATCATTCTGTTGCTAAAATTTGCCCCCTAATTTCTTCGAATTATTATTTTTAATCCCCCTTTTACTTTCTGGGCAAAGACCTCGCGCAGTCCACAGAGAGAGTGAGAGAGAGAGAGAGAGAGAGAGACTCGAAGATCAAACAGAGACGCTCCCATGGAGATTTCTGAGTAGTCTCTCTCTTCCGATTTGATTGATTAACTGAAATCGGAACAAATTTATTTGATCTCTTGATTTTTCTACTGAATTCGCCAATAGGGTATGATCTGGGTCTTTACTCTTGATCCCGATTCTTGATGGGTTTTACATATTTTTTTGTAATTTCATGTTTATTTTACCAAGTTTCACAATTTTTGGGATTGTTGGTGTGTTGATCATGTTTTGTTGATCTGAATTTTGATGGTTTTTTTCTTTTTCTTCTTTAAGATTTTGTAGCTATTCTTTGAAGAGTGTCTATACGTAATTTTATCGATTTTTACAGTTTGGGGATTACTGGAACATATTTGTAATTTGATGGGGGTTTTCTTTTCCCCTCTTAATTTTATTTTGTAGTTGTTCTTGAAGACGCCTATTTGTGTTTTTACTGATTTTCACAATTGCGGATTTACATTGGTCTGTCGATCATATTTTCTTATATCAGTAATTTAATGCTCTTTGTTTTCCTTTTTCAATATTTTTTGGTGTTTCTTAAAGAGTGTTGATTTGTCTCATCTTTTTTTTAATCAGTAATTTGGTGTGTCACTGTTTTTTATGATTTTGGGGATTATTGTCTCTTGATCTTTTTTTTAATCAGTAATTTGATGGGTATTTTGATCTTTTTGTAGTTGTTCTTAGAAGACTGTGAATATGGGTGGATCAAACGAAAATCAATCTGCAGTAATCAGGCCCGATAACGTTCAAGGTAATTGTTATTTTGAAAACGATCTTAGTCTCTAATGTGGGTTTTATGCATGCCACTTGTTTGGTAAATTGTAACTGTGATAATAATAAAAGTATTAAATGACTAATATTATGAATTTGTATTCATTAAATTAATTAATTGCAGAGGGCCTGCACCTGGGAAATGGGAAATCTTCTTTAGGGATGGGGCAAACTAGGAAGGCGTTGAGTACGATCAATCACAACATCGTCGGAGTGAACAAAAGAGCTGCATTGTCTGAGTATTGTCTTATAAACTTTTTTTTATTTGTACCAAGATTGGTGTTCATTTTATAACCAATTTTGAATGGGATAATTTTTATTTTCAGAAAGAATGGAGTTTCTGTCAAGGTTCCACCAATTCCGGTTCATCGACCAATTACTAGGTAGGTCTTGAATCTAACACAGTCCCTTTGTTGATTTTAGATTTTTTATGTATTCTCGATTGGATATGGCTCTTGATCATTGTGTTGGATTTCTCCATGGTTTTGTTTTAGGAAATTTGCTCAACAAATGGCTAGCAAACAGATACCACCATTACCTGAGGTACTATTTGTAAGAAAAAAGAGTAATATAAGTGTCCTTTTTTTAATTCTTTATAGTGTCTACACATTGGGTTGGCCTTGATCTCTATATGTTATTAATAGGAAATAAGGAAATCGGAAGATCCGATCATTGTGGATGTGGATGAATACAAGTGTGCTGGTGACTTTCCTGTGCCTATGTTTGTGCAGCACACTGAGGCTATGCTGGATGAGATTGACCGGATGGTATTTATATTCTTAACACTAGATGAATATTTAGATGAAAATTTGGTGAAATTTTTATGATTTTAGCTATGATTTGACAGGAAGTAGAGATGGAAGATGAGATTGCTAGCACTGAGAAAGTGAGGGACATTGACTGCGGAGATGAGAATAATCACCTTGCCGTGGTTGAGTACGTCGATGAACTATATGCCTTCTACAAGAAAATAGAGGTAATCAAATTTTAACAATACTTGTGCTTCATTCTTTAGCTTAAGAATCATAATTGCAAGCGATCTTTATAAGCTAATTACTGCATGTTTGTATCGTAACACATTAAAGATGTGATAACTTGTTCAGTCCTTTATTTAGAGTTTATATCATAGGGTTTCAAAAGGGGACATGTTGTTTTGAAAATCAAGATTTGAATACTGGATAAGTACTTTCTAGGGAGGAATTTGTTGATTGGATAGTTGATTGCACTTTCAGTGGGCTACTAGAGCTTATCTATGTTGCATCATCTATGGCAAAATAATATCCTCTTTGGCCTCCTTCCTTTTGTTTATGTTTTCAAGGGCAGGATGTTGTTTTGAAAATCGGGACTTGGATACTCGATGAATAATTTATAGGAGGAATTGCTGATTGGATAAGTTTTTGCACTTCCATTGTGCTGCTAGAGCTTTATATATATTTCATCGCCACTTAGCAAAATTTCCTCTTAAATCTCCTTTGTTCTATCTATGAATTTAGCAAGACTACTACATACTTTAGTAGAGTTTATATCATATTGATAGTAGGAGAAACAAAAAAATAAGCAAAACATAATATGAAAATTCTAAATATTGCTTCGTCACATAGCAACATATCTATGAATTTAGCAAGACTAATACGTACTTTAGAAGAGTTGATATCATAATATGAAAATTTTGTTACTCGGGTTTTCTAGCTGAGAGCTCTTGTACCATGTTCTGTGCAGAGTTTAAGCTGTGCCTCTTCAGATTATATGCCTAAGCAATGCGACATCAATGACAGGATGCGAGCAATTTTAATCGATTGGCTGATTGAGGTATTTCAAAGATTGTTGACTTCATAAGTTTTTTGGAACTTTTTAAGCCCCACATGACTTTAAATAATTGATTGTGTATTGACAGGTCCATTACAAGTTTGAACTAATGGAAGAGACATTGTACTTAACGGTAAATCTCATCGATCGGTTCTTAGCTGTTGAACCAGTGGTGAGGAAGAAACTGCAGCTAGTTGGGGTCACTGCTATGCTCCTTGCTTGTAAGTATGAAGAGGTCTCAGTTCCAGTTGTAGAGGATCTCATTCTGATTTCAGATAAAGCTTATTGCCGAAAGGATGTGCTGGATATGGTATGCATTCTTAAATTTTGAGAACTGGATTATGTTTTTGTTAAGGAAAATGGTTGAATTTAGAATTGGGTTCTTTCACGAATATATGAAATTTCAATTATTGGGAGCATCTGTATATCAAGTATAAGGGCACATATATTCTGTTGTAGAGTACTACCACTCGAAGATTTTTCTGTTTTGGGCTAGGTATGCATTTCAAATTGTGAGAATTTGATTATTTTTTTACTAGGGAAAATAGTTGAAATTCGAAATGGAATAATGTTGGCGATTTTAAGTATAAAGAGCACAGTTTTTATGTTGAGCGTA
This sequence comes from Embelia ribes, assembly GCA_001753735.1. NCBI lineage: Eukaryota > Viridiplantae > Streptophyta > Magnoliopsida > Ericales > Primulaceae > Embelia > Embelia ribes. The sequence goes on from MKEJ01089756.1 coordinate 9,657, forward strand.
ACCACTACTGGAAGATACTGATATATATTATGTGCATTCTTGTAGTTTTATATATTCATTATGTCGGCTGCATTTCTTTCTTTGCAGGAGAAATTGATGCTCAATAGACTACAGTTCAACATGTCAGTGCCAACACCCTATGTGTTCATGAGGAGGTTCCTCAAAGCCGCTCAATCCGACAAAAAGGTGTTTTTTCTGTTCACCCTTGACTAGTTGTGTTATGTTTTTACTAGCTTCTTCATATAGAAAATTTTATGCGCACTTGTGATTGTATTGTAGACGGAGTTTTTGGCATTCTATATAATCGAGCTGAGCCTGGTCGAGTACGAGATGATTAAGTTTCCACCATCTCTATTAGCTGCAGCAGCAGTTTTCGCCGCTCAGTGTGCACTCAGCGGTTATCAACGTTGGACTAGGACAAGTCAGAAGTACGCTAGCTACTCCACAGATGAGCTTATGTGAGTACTACTCTAATTCCTTTGTCGTTTTCATTTATTTAAAATTTGTTATCAACTGAATAAGAAGTCTATGCTGTAACTTGATTGGCATTAAGAAAAAGCAGCAGCTAAAAAAATAAGATAATACGTAATAAGTAGTGCAACAGAGAAGTTTGTTTTCTGTCGAAGTTTACCTTTTGAAACACAGTGTTGCAATATAATTTCACGTGCACTTTTTGAGTCTTTTCAACTGAAATAAGAAATGCATATGGGGTAATAGTTTTGATTTTGTTTGGTGGGCAACAAAGAAAAACCAACATCAGATATATGGCTACACTGCTAGTAAGGAAACACAGTGTTATCGCACGCATTCATTCGCTGATATACAATTCTCTCTTTAAATAGGGAATGTTCGAAGGTGATGGTGAGTCTTCACCAGAAGGCACCAACAGGGAAGCTCACCGGCGTTTATCGCAAGTACAGCACGTCCAAGTACGAATATGCAGCAAAGTATGAGCCCGCTTATTTTCTGCTTGAAGACAAGTTTTAGTCAAAACACTGTAGGGATGGGGTCGGGGTGAGGAGTTAATGCGAGCAACAAAGGGTTGCCCCTGAATGTGATGGGGATTGTGTGTTTATTCAATGTCTTGTTCTCTTCTCTATGAACATAATTACTAGGATTTTGGTATCGTTTTGTTGAACATAATGACTTGTTAGCTATTATTGAAACCTATTTCTAAGATTCAGTATTCGCGGACTTTGTTAAGAACATGTTCTTCGTGTTAGTTTGTCGGTTTACAATTTTGCTTCTGAATAATTCTATTGAGTTAAGTTGAATGAATTTTGTTTGTGGTATCGTAAAGTACAGTCTTAACTTACCCATCTTTATTGGTCCGGTGTCTAGATTTCAATACTCGCCATAAAATATTCTTTGCAAAAGTAACTTTCGTAATGTGGTATATTTCAAGGGGAAGGGTAGAGGCAAACTATAGTTTCAAATGTATATGTTGTAATATATGAAATTCATTTTTTCACAATAACAGGAATGGCCTCCAAGTTTTGGAAAAGTGAGTTGATTACTAAAATAATCTTAAATACTGTGAAAGGAACCAAGTCTAAGCCTTTTCTGTGACTTTGGGAACCAAATCCAACAATGCTTTATGCTAAAATTTATAGAAAAAGGGTAAAAAGGAATTTCCGTTGCCGGGACTTGAACCCGGGTCTCTCGGGTGAGAGCCGAGTATCCTGACCAACTAGACTACAACGGATTTGTGCGATGATTATGATCTTGCATTATATTATAGTAATTATTTTATAAAACATTTTATCACCACCCCAAAGGCTGAAAATTTTATTCAAAGAATAAGCGGTTGTCGCAACACTAATTCAGTTAACAATTTGAAGTTCGAATGGAAAGAAAATGTTGAAGGCTTGAAGGTGTAATACTATGCTCGAGCTATTTTGTTCACGTTTTCTGCTTTGTAAATCTTATTTTTCTTTAAAAGGTAACCATATACTCTAAAGTCTAAACAAATGCTTAACTAACTCATTAAAAGAGCTTAATCAAGCATAATAGCTCTATCAAAGACTCGATTAATCCTCCTCATTGAAATAGATGTAGCAGCAGGTTACCAACACAGTCCACAAAAAAGGTCGCATATCGATTAATTCCCTTTGTTCTCACATATCATCAGCTGCGGCTTATCTAGTTACATGGAAATTTCTGTTTATTGGCCCCCTTACTGTTAAATCAAGGTTGTTTCCGATCCGAATAGGTGTCTGTGACATCTGCCACACAAGTGATCTTACCAATCATAAAATGCATAAGCATCTGTAAGGAAACTGAGGAGCAAATTTGTGAAAATGAAGCCGAAAACAAAAGGTGGTTTACTGTGACATGAATTAGTACTTTTTGCCTGAATAATTGAATAGCCATGTAAGCAGCTCTTCTAAGCATTGCATGAGGGTAAAGACTAGCAAAAATCAGCAAACTTGAACCTAGCTCTGGTACTTGAAGAAACAGCAAGCCAAATAGAATGTGCCCAATGTTGGTCAAAAATAACATATAGCTGTTAAAAGATCAATCAAACAGAAGAGAAATTCCCAGACTAGCACTACAATAATGAAAATTGCAATACACAAATGATCTTCGAAACTTAAGAATTTCCAGGTCCTACAGTAAGGGTGTTCACCAAGCCACAAGCTTGGGCGAGAAAAAGAACAGCTAATGATCCTATTACAGCTACTTCATAACCGCCAAACAAAGGGTACCAAAGGAAAATGCATCACCTCCTTACTGGTGGCACACCACCCCGGCCAGGTGCCGCACCACGACCAGGAGCAGCCTGTGCCTGCAATAGCACAAATTCAAATCATCATTAGATAAGTCAAATAAGCTGTTAAGCAGATTACAGTTTCAAACTTAGAAGTAAAAGGTTTGGACAACAAGGATAAACTAAGCCTGAGCCTGACCAGGTAAATTCCGGCCTAAACACCGCATAAAAGTCATTTGGCAAATTTTTTCCTAGAAATATTGCATGGAAACACATCCAGTTCCAAGAACCGTTTGACAATTTGTGCTTGCTAGTTCAAAAAATGTATTGTCTGCTTGTGTCAAGCATTAGGACCACACTTTCACACAGTTTTCTCACACTTGATGCTATGAACAAAGTGACAAGCAGGTATTTCTGCTTATCAGCCGCCCAACTCAGTACCATGGCGTACTTAAAAATACACATTTAGCTGCGAAAATACTAACTTCCATATTCTGACGTTAAAGATGTGAATTTAAAAAGAAGATAAGAGGACTTACTTTAGCCCGTCCGGCAGCAGCCCGACCACGGCCAACTCCAATTGATGAGCCCTTACCCTTCAGGAAGTTAATTGAAGTGAATTAGATACATAGAAGGTAAATCTAATCTACTAGGGTAAAATAAGAGATGTATGGAAATTGGAAGAGGTACCTTAATCTTGGATTCCAAGCGCTTGAACATAGGAGCATTCTTAAGCATGTCTGGAATCACCATAAACCTGATTGGGATTCGCATTAGTTCCAAAATGTAAATGCTGTTCAAAACCCAACACTTGCAATTATAACCAAACTGATCATCTGCGCCAAACAAAAAAAAAAAAAAAAAGTACCTGACTTTGCTGCCTCGGATAAAAACATGTTCAAGCTGCGAGACCTTCCCATCCTTCAACATAGAAAACCAGCTAAAGTTAGCAGCTAATGCAAGTAAAATACAGAGACGCAAAGAACAGAATCCCAATTATTGATTATCCCATCCCACAACAACTGCCAGCGTAAGAAAATATAGAAAAGAAAGAAGATTATTGCTCAAAATAATCGGAAAAGCAATGTCAATAACTGAGACTGTGTAAGAAGATATTCCTTTATAACCTTGCCCCTACAAGGAAAAAGAACAACACATGAAAAGTAGAGAAAAAATGGCAAGCAAAGTGATATAGAAAAAGACTAATCATAGCTCTCTTAAGTAGAAGACTCAGATAATATATATATCAAGTATCCACAACTGCACATTCCCGATTCCGGAATAGAATCTATCTCCTACTGATTGCTTGGGTGACTTAGATATTAGACCTACTTTAGAGAGAACCTGTGAGAGAGTGAGCCAAGTATTGTATCAAACCTATAGTACTAAGGAAGATACTTCTACAGAGTGCGACCCCACAAAAAAAAAAATCTACATCATTTCATCTCGTCATGCTTCAAGTTTACAAATGGATAAACCCTGTACAGAAACCCACCTTTAACCGACTAACTACAATGAATGTTGACAAGTTTAGCTGCACCTCCAGTCAAATTAAAAAAATGGATACTTACACGTAGTTCTACAAACAAACAAATAAACAAAATACACACAATGTCCGCATCAGAAAGTGTTTAATTATCCGAAATACAAATATGCCCATTCAAGAACATATTGATCTCAGCAATTAATCGCAAACGAGACAAACCGATAAAGTTACTTATAGGTGCAAGCATAAGCAATATGTTGTTAGGGGTGCAAAAATAATAAATACTGAGCAA